>JAMKCH010015527.1:0-24892 GCA_023653785.1 Ophioderma brevispina
TGAGGGTGTCCAACATCCTCTCTATTTGCAAGGCAGATAACGCAGCTGTTCCTGATCAATCCCATCAAGAATACTTTAAGGAATGTGCCTGCCGCCAATTGTCACCTATATGCTTCATTGTTTTACTCAGAGTTTAGGATACGGGGACCTCCCTGACGATTGGCTAATATCTCAAATCACTCCAATTCATAAAACGGTAATCGTAATGCTCCCAAATAACATAGGCCCATAGCCTTAACATCTATATTGCTTCAAAGTCCTTAACTTAGAGCATATTCTCCCTAGTCCCATATTAGGTCCCATCTTGACCAGCACAGTATTTTTTAAATGATTCACAGCATGGTTTCAGAAAAGGAGGGGGTGGGATACCCATTAGTCTCACCACAAGATTTAGCAAAATCATTTGAAAACAGGATGGCAAGTCATGCTGTCCTATAATTTTCTCAAAAGCATTCGATCGCGTTCCGCCCACTCGTCTGCTTCATGAAACTTAAGCATAATGGTATCACTGGGAAATTCAATATTTGGATTAAAATTTTTTTATAACAAACGTACACCAATTTCTTTTGGAATGTGGTGTCCCAACTACTGGCCGAGGTCCATATCCAGTGTACCCGCAGGTACGTTAATTGGGTCCTTTGTCCTTTTGGTTTTATACTTAATAACAGGCCTGATTGTTGTTTCCCCCTGGGACGATACACGGTCTCCTTTCAGCCGATGCCCTCATATATCAGGAAATAATACAGCCCGAGGACAATGTTTATATTCCAACGTGACCCTTGAGCTCTATCTAAGTGGAGTAAAGACTGGCATCGTGAGTTTTAACACAGACAAAAAATGTATAACTATGCATTTCACACTCCAAAAGAACCCAAAATTACTCCTTACAGCCCTATGTGGCAAAGTATTAGACACCACAGATGGCATCTACTTGGGTATATATTTAGTAAATGACCTCAATGGTCAATCACATAGATTCAGCAGTCCCAAAAAAACAAAAAAAAAAGGCCAAGTAGGAAGGGATTGGTGTCATAAGAAGGAATTTTAAATCATGTACCCCAGCTGTTAAACTGTACCTATCACTCGTCCAACCAAAACTGGAATATGGCTCCGTTTCATGGTTTCCCAATACCAAAAAGACAAACACAACTCGATATGGTTCACCGTGCTGCAGCTAGAATGTGTTTAAATAACTACAACAGAGACGCAAGTGTGACAATATTATCTCCTCCCTAAACTGGCAAAGCCTTGAAAGCCGTCGAAATTTAACCCTTATCTATGATGTTCAAGATAAACATCAATTAGTTGAATTGACTGGTGCAGGAATTTCTTTTGCAAATCCCACCCGCCCACTTTCGCGCACCCATAATGTTTATCTTACCGTCCTCAATTGGCTAAAACTACGCTATATTCAAATAGCTTTTTTTCCCTGGACGACCCTGCACTGTAACAACTTGCCTCACACCAATTACTTGACATTATTAAATTCAATGCTTTTATAAAAAAAAGTAAATAGGACTCGCTGTTTCGTTAATGATGATGGCCAACTTCAACTCACAACCACTAACCAGTTAGTGTCTGGGTCTCCAAACTCTACGTGATCATGACCTGCTTTTGTTGGAGTATAAAGGATCAGATCCAGTCAGTGAAGCAAACAAAAAGTATCACTTTAATTTGGCGCGAATGGAAATGATGGCGTTCTGTTGCCGACGGATTATGACTTCAGTCCCAGTGCATTGTTTTGGCAGTGAAAATGCTTTTATACTCTTTTCCTTTTACTCAAAGATGTAAGAAATGTCCTTGAGCACGTAAATCCGGCAGGATGTTAGCATAACAAAAGGGGTGCCGAATTCAAATGCTAACTGTTGTGTGTGGTTTCATCATGGAGGTACTTCCGTGGTTTCAAGATAAATTCACCTGAAATTATGTCAAACACAAACACATTTTCTGCTCAGAATAAAATAACGGGTCCACTATCATTTCGATTTCGAAATGAAAGCTTGAACTTGATTTTGCAAGGGCCTTAAAATGGCTTTTAATTTTTTTGTAGCATTATTTGCCTGGTCCAGCTAACGTTACGGACTCGTACTTTTCAAAGTTTGAAAAAAACTTACATTTTTTTAAACTGGACCTAAATTTTCATCATTGATAAAGTTAATGGTCCAAATCTGGTATGAACTATTTTATGGGAAGATTTGAATTGCCTCGCAACAGTTGACATTCTAGATCGCGATCGTATCGAGTTCGAAAATCGACATAGTGTGGACTGACGCATTAAACGCTGCACACATGACTGCCCGGGCGTTTGGCCTTCTTGGTGTGTATTAGAATTCTGTGCTCGAAACTCACCGTAACAGCGATAAAATGTGCAATCGTGTATACAGTCCACCGCACGCACGTCTAACATAGATCTGGATTTCGAAGTACCACATTGATGCGGATTTTTTCTTGAAAGAAGGATTTTTAATCGATTCTCGATCCTAATTTATACCGCTATGATTAATAAATTGGTTGGACAAGAATTAGGACCGCGCGTGGACTGCGTAAACCATGTATGCCGGAGGATATTGCACCCGTTTCGCATGCGTAATTCGTCAAAGCATGCGAAGAACCTTCGCGTAACTCTTTGCGCTTACACGAGGCCGTTAGTCCGGGGCTAAAAATGAGCTAGGTATCATCACCGTGGAAGGAAGTTATCTCATGTGGTTTTCTAGATCAGAATTTTATGAGGAATAAGAATATGTAGGTAAAAAAGCCCGAATCCTTAACGCATCCTCAATATAGGGGTTATATCCGGGGGGTTTCCACAAAAGTAAGAAAATCCTATATTATTATGGTAGCATAAAGATAATCATATACTGACCATGTAATGAACTAGAATTTAAGCTATTCAGGTATGTTAAGTATAATGTCCTGATGTAGTAATGCTACGAGGGTAATCAGTTGTAGGGGTCCCTAAATGGAACCCCCTTATTAAGAAATACAGTGAAATTTCTTAAATAATCCCAAATACCACAATTAAGAAGTAATTTGTTCAATCCTGTTTCAGATGATAGTATAATTCATCTGTGGCGGTCTGGTGAGGTGGCAAATGCAGTATTTTGGGGTGGCAAACCATGGGGGGTGAGGGGGGGTGTGGCACGTCAATATGCGACTTACATGTGTCCATATACAGATGGTACGAAAATAGCTTTCAGTGTGGAGGGACAGTTTTATATCTCATGTGGTTTTTCTAGATCAGAATTTTATGAGGAATAAGAATATGTTAGGTAAAAAGCCTGATTCCTGACCGCACCCCCAAAATGGGGGTTATTTCGGTGGGTGGGGGGTACTATATGGTACCTGAAGACAAATAAAATATACGAACCGCCTAGTGACGCCAAAAGTTACATATTCGGGTATTTAGTATAATGTACTGGATGTAGTAATTATACAAGGGCAAGAAAGTTGTAGGGGTCACTAATCCCCCCCCCCCCAATATAAAATAATCTGAAAATCCTGAAAATAAAACCTACCCCAGTTAGAAAGTAATTTGTTCAAACCAGAACAGTAGTTTTCAGATGATCGTATAGATGGGGTTTATTTCCGGGGGGGGGGCAAAATACTATATTGTATATGAAAGACAAATAAAATATCCCTGACCGTATACGTGACATAAGAATTTAGCTTTCGGGTATTTAGTGTAAATGTAGGCCTACTTGATGTGTATTGTACAAGGACAAGTAGTTGTAATTGTGCAAGAGGGTACAATTACAGTATTTTGGGTGACAACCCATGGAGGGGGCACTTGAATATAAATTGGTTTTATATATGTGCTACCAGGTGGTATGAAATAGCTTTCAGGGTGTGGGATTTTCACATAGAAAAAGTGGTCATTGAAGTTTTTATGTTGATTTGTGAGAGAAAAATGGGTCATTGGTGGAGATTGAATCGATGGGTGGGGGGTTTTATGGGGTCAGTTTGATGTCAAAGGGGTTCAAGGAGAGGCATTCGATCTTTATACGCTAAAATATGTTCATTTTTAATTGTAAATCTTGACCTTATTTTTTTTAAAAATTTACATAATGAAAAGGACCCTTACTGAATCACTTCCAAGAGTTTGAAAAAACAATTAAAACACGTAAAACAGGAAGAGTCCGGGGGGAGGTGGCAGGAATAAACTAATTCGTAGGTTACTACATGTTTGGTTGATCTTATTTGTCATATATGTATTATAGTAGTATTTCTTAACTCTCCCCCCCCCCCCCCACGAACAGTTTTTTGTTACACATGAAGCCAGTGGGGTGTTGCAAAACAACAATAACCTAGACAATTTTTAAATTGTTTAGTTAGAATGGTAATGTTTTGCACCCAAATTTGGTACTGGATAATTGAGGATGGACCATGCAGTATAGCTATCCCAGGGGCCCGTTCCCCCCCCCAAACCTCGTGCGTAACCCTACTGTATACTAACTCATGCTTGTGTCCTACCGAGCGGACCTTTTCATACCATTCACACTGCTTTGGCAAATTGGTCCCTCGGCATGACATGTAATGCCGTAGATGTTACGGACTGGAGTTTTCGGGGAACGGACCCCTCAACTGCCTGTCCGTTACCCCATTTGGACATCAAACTGACACTCTCAATGACCCCCTTTCACTTCACATCCTACACATTGACGCCCCTTTTTTCATATTAATATCAACATAAAAGCTTCAATGACCTTCTTCGTCCCTTCTGGTAGGCACATTCAGTTCGCATATTGAAGTCCCCCCATGGGTTTCAACAACCCCCAATAGCGCTACTGCATTTTGAAGCCTTTTCAGGTGTACCCCTAAACATATTTACCCTCGTCTCTTATACTCAATACCTGAATTCGAAAGCCACTAACAACCGTCATAATTCTTTTTTGTCTCATATATACCATAATATGTTATTTTTTTTTCTTAAATTTTTTACCCCCCCGAAATAACCCACCTATAGGGGAATGCGGTCAGGAATCGTGCTTTTTACCTAACATATTCTTATTCCTCATAAAATTCTGATCTCGAAAAACCACATGAGATAAACTTTCCTTCCAGGTGATTCCTATATAGCTCATTTTAAAGCCTGGACAATTTTGCGTATAAATCTCGAATGCCTCTCCTTGAACCCCTTTTTGGACATCAACCTGACACCCAATACCCCCCTCCCATTGCTTCAATCTACAAACCAATGACCCCTTTTATATCAACATAAAACTTTCAATGACCACTTTGATCTATGAAAATCCACACCCTGAAAGCTATTTTTCGTACCACCTGGTCGGCACATATAAGAATATAAGAACCAATTCATATTCAAGTGCCCCCCTCCACGGGTTGCCACCTCACCACCAAATACTGTATTTTACCCCCCTGCCACCCTCACGACTTCCACCGATGACCTATACTATCATCTGAAACTACTTTTCATATTGAACCAAATTAATGACTTCCTACCTGGGGTAGGTTTTTATTTTCACAGGATTTTTCCGAGTATTTTTAATATTGGGGGGGGGGGGGGGGGGGGGGGGGGGATTAGTGACCCCTACAACTTACCTGCCCTTGTATAATTACTACATCAAGAACATTATGACTTAAAATACCCGAATCTCTGCTAAATTATTGTGGTCACAGCCCGTCAGATATTTTCATGTGTCTTCATGTACCATATATACATACCCCCCCCCATAGTACCCCCCCCCCCCGAAATAACCCCCATTTTGGGGGTGCGTTCAGGAATCCGGGGCGCTTTTTACTAACATTTCTTATCCTCAATAAAATTCGATCTAGAAAAACCACCAGATGATAAACTTTCCTTCCACAACACTGAAATCTATTTTCGTACAATCTGGATCTGATTGCACATATAAGTCGCCAATATTGAAGTGCACCCCCCCCACCACCCCCCCCCCTGCATGGGTTGGCCACCCCAAAATATGCTTTTGGCCACCACTCACCAGACCTTCTACTATCCCTGAAACTACTCTTCTGGATTGAACCAAATTACTTCCTTAATTCTAATTGTGTATTATTGTATATTTTAAGCAATTTTCCACTGTATTTCTTATAAGGGGTCTTTAGTGACCCCCCCTACACCTTATTTACCCTCGTATTCATTTACTACCAACTCAGTAACATTATCTTAAATACCTTTAATAAACCTTATTATAAGTCTTACAAAACGGTTAGGATATCTTATTGTCTTCCTATGTACCATAATATATGATTTTTTCCTTAATTTTTTTGACCCCCCGGAAAATACCCCCACCCCTATATTGAGGATCGTTCAGGTTTCTGGTCCTTTTTTACCTAACATATTCTTATTCCTCATAACAATTCGATCTAGAAAAACCACATGAGATAACTTTCCCTTCCGGTGATACCTAGCTCATTTTAAGCCCGGACTACGTGCGTAATCCTCCGGTCCAAGTAATTTTAAATCAAAAAAAATCCCACCTGTAAGACCTGTTTACCATGTAAGGTCGATTTTATTTTTTTCGATTTTCTTTCGGTCCAATCGTTTTAATACAAGTTGGTGAAACTGGAATACATAGACTGTATTTAAGAGCACAATCTGGCCAGAGTTGTTTATAAGAGATATTTCCTCCAGAAAATCCATCCCTTTTGCATTAATTTGTAAAGTACACATTTCTAGGTTTAAGAAAAAATCTACCAATCACAGCGTGATTGTAAATAGCCCTTCTTTGGATTTTTTTTGATCGTTTTGTTGGCTCAAAATGTATTGTGTAAGGATGTGATTCGTCGTATACCATTTTTAAAAAGATTTAGGAGAATGCAGCGCTATTGGAGCTTTTGGGAATCCGGAAATGTTTTCAGTGTCCCTTTAGAGTCATATTTTTACTTACGTGACGTTCCTATCCAAGTAGCCGGGATTGTGATGTTTGTTAACAACCTCCAAACAATGGTTTCGATTTGTAACCTCGCCGTTTTCCACAGCGGTACGTTTCACCAATGCTCGACAGATATTCGCTTCCGGGTGTGAAATCGCTGAATTCCAGTATCTCGCATGTCTATCAATTAAGAAAGTCTCCGGATAGTGCGCAAAACCATTCCCGACATTTTAGTTGAAGTCAAACTAATTTAACGTTGAAACTTGAGGACATGAACCGATTCCAAATTTACCGTACTTTTCGTTCAATGGATCACCTAAACTAAGGCGCGAACAGGCTATTGAATTTATGGTAAAACATAAATGAGAAAGAGGAAGTAATATCAGGAGGGTAAGTGTGGTACGGAATCGCATCTGATACAATAAGTTCTCGAAAGGGAGAAAGAGTAACAAATTTGGTGTTTCAATCAATCTGTTCCTTGTTCGCCAAAAAGGCCTCCTTTCATACGCCAGTATCAAGTATCAGAATGAGAAAGGGTCTGTTATTCTCCAGTCTACCGTAGCTACTTAAAACAGATGTTTGCAGAACGTATTTTGTTGGAAAACATATTGAAAACCATGCCAGCAACTTTAGTTGTCGGTATGAAATAGTATTAAATAAATGCAATTTAGTGTTCAAACCTATATCAAGTTAAGTTTACTTCAAAAACTAAAAAACACAAGTAATTCCAATAATAAGGAGTCGCTACTCCGCTGATCTTTTAAATCTCTTTGGGTTGCTTTCTTATGTGACACTGGCCATTTCAACGAAATTTAAAATTCCTTCAATTTACTCTCAAATGATTGTCTCGAAGGCAAATGTATTTTTACACACAACAAAATACCACAAAAAACATAGCATGGCCAGTATTCCAAAAAGTTGTTTAGCGCAATTTTAAGATAAACGAAATTTATAGTGAGATAAACGATCGCTAGTAAACGCAATTCAGGAAAGGAGCTTAAAGTTAAAGTATTTAACTTCGTCAAAATGCGTCGAAACTTTAAACTAGGTACGGAGATAGTTTAAGAAGTGTTTTAGTGTTGTTTTCGTACAAGTGCAAGACTAATTGCACTGTCAGTTGACAACAGCAAAGGTGCATATCATTCTCGCCCAGTTCGTGTAGCACCTTAACGATACGGAAAGCCACGATACAACACTTTGTGCGCTCAACCACTAATCAGTGATTTGCTAAATCAGAAAATCGACGACAAAAATCCATCCAAAAAATCGAGATTGTTGTAATTTTTGTAAAGCGGTCATGTATGGATATCCTAAGAAAACATACCAAAACAGCCATTGATACGTCTAAAAGCAACCTATAGGACCAATTGTCATATTTCAATCATTACGGGTCCGTCGGACACTTACTACAACACGTGATTGAATGGGAATTCATATCTTTGCACATGCTGTTTTCTCTTCCTTTTCTTTCAGTTATAAATATACCTTATGAGACCCTTCAAGACTTACCCTTCACTTTAAGCTATTCCTGCAGATTTCATTTTTTTTAATCTGTCAGGCGAATCACTGATAAATTCTTTAAAAACATAATAGGCCTTTCATAGCATGTTCAATTTAGGCGGTCTTTAACAACAAAATATTAAAATATTAGGACCCAAATTTAAAAATTAAACTTTGTTATTTTTTGGTGGATTTAAAATTGCGTTTAGCTAAGTTTCTGGAATACGTTGCCAAAAAGGTGTTTAACGCGATTTTAAGCTAAGCGAAACGTTTATCTATGATGTTAACTATCACTAATTAGCGCATTCCAGAAAGGAGTTTAAGTTTAAACGCAATTTTCAGCAACTTCCGCCAAAATGCATCGAACTTTAAACTAGTTACGGGGCTAGTCATAAGAAGTGTTTTAGTGTGTGCTTTCGTCAAGTGGCAACGATTCATTGTACTGTTCAATTGACCACATTGGGTGAGCAGAGAGAGATAATTGCGTTGAATCTCGGGCGGTCAGTTGGTGGAGTTTCTTAAAAAACGCTCTAACGGAAAGACGATACACTTGTGCGCTCAACCATAAAACACATGGCCCGTATTCCAAAAAAGTTTAGGCGTGATTTATATCCGAAGATAAACGTATCGTTAAGTAAATGCAATTCCAGATAGTAGTTTAATTCAAACGCAATTTTAACTTCCGCCAAAATGCATCGAATTTAAACTAGGTACGGGGGGCGATACTTGATTCATCTGCTATGTGACCCCGTACCATTCTTGCGGTGGGAAAAATTCAATGGAGGCGCCTGGACTTCTGTTAATCATGTTATTTGTGAGCATGTTAATACCTCTGAACTCACTATAGTGGCGTTTCCATATACATGAATGAAATTGTATCTCAGTGGGAGGTGATGAGTTTAATAGGACTTTAGTATCCTCCAAGAAAATCCGGTGTGACACGTGCATTTGATTCTTTTCATTTCCCGGTAGAGCTAGCTTGATCCCTCTCCGACTTAATTGAATAGTTCCAAAACTCCAGGGGGACGAACGATCAACGCGAATCTACATAGTTAAAGTGTTTTAGTGTGTGCTTTCGTCCAATGCGGCGATTCCTTACACTGTCCAATTGACATAGCAGTGGGCTTATCATTCTCGGGCCATATTGGTGTACCCTTAAACGCTAAGCTGGAAAGCACGATACACTTTGTGCGTTCCACCATTAAAACACAACAGGGGCTTTACGTACTCAAGTTAGGTCTTCAAATGACGAACTAAGTTGCGCGTGTTTACCAGGTTTGTTTAAGTAAGCAAATTGTTAAAAAGATTAAAACGCGTTTTGGCTTAAGCTCATTTTAAATTACGCGATTTTAAGCTAAAATCGCGTTTAGCTAAACAACTTTCTGGAATACGGGCCATAACCTTTGCGTGCGGGTAGGGCGCTTTTTCCACTGGATCACATGTGCCCCTAATTACCATTTCACTATAGCAGGAACTGGTTTATCCAAATCCAGACTCCACGTTGCTAATAAAACAAGTAATTGAAGCAATTAATATAGTTGACTTAAAGTTGATGGTATAGGAACCGCCCTTATACACATGATATCGAGATTAAAGGAAGTAGACAACGCATGGATTCGGGTGTGGTATTGTTTACTATTTCCCCTCCAACCATGTAGTATTTGTATAAATGCAATTCCACGATTCCCTTGACTGATCGCAAAAACCCTGATCGTTATTCAATACAATTTAAGTGTATTACCTGAGGGTTTGAAATAAGTGAGAAGATCAGCCTGTAGATCAGTGACGAATTTGGAAACAAAGATTTGAAGGTATCCTGGGGTTCCCCTGATAGATGTTGAAGGTTTTTGACTTAGGCTTTCCGCTTCAATGTCCCGTCATTTTGGAAGGGGTAAAACAGTTAACACGGGGGTAAAAACTGAGAACGGTCACAATTGACTTAATATGCATGTCCGATACTTGCCTATTAAAATGTATAGTTTGTTTCGATCCGACTCAAATGAGGACGCTATGGCCGAAAATGTCCAAAGGTCAACGCACTTTAGCAGGTCATATTGTTAATATAATCTGGTTTTAAAGATGAAAGTGTCTAATATGGTTTCCTGCATGACAAACTCAATTTTGAAATTAAATAGTAAAAGGTTTAGTCTTGAACCTTGAAATGCAAAATGGCAGCTATTTAAAGGTTTCAAAGGTCAAAGACTATCCTTTGTGGGTATTTAAAAGTTACAAATTGGGCCAAAATCAGTAAATAATTGCCCGTTCGATTTCATTCTGTTAAAAAAATTCGGAGTTTTGTAAATACAAGGTATTTAATTGTAAAGATTTATAATTTGTAATACAGGCCTCCAGCCTTTCATACATCAATCACATTTTAAAACAAAACATATTAAGTTTTGCAGAACGAGATAAGTAGCAAACAATTCTGAGGAACAAATAATGTGCTGCTAGTAATAACTTTCCGGATTTCCACTCCCCAATTCCTCTATATAAATCAAGAAATAGGCGCAACACAATTTACTCGCCCGTATTTTACCAGGACCCTTGGTTGTCAATTCCATCCCAACTGCCAGCTGGAACAGGTGCATGACATAAGCCGTCGCGCAATAATTATAAGTGTAAGAGAAAAAGCGAACGTGGAAATCAAAAGAATACGATTCAAGACCAATTATAGGCCTATTCAAAACAATCCCTATTTCATAGCATGATAAACATATTTTCATGAGATTCTTAAGGAGTGGTCATTTCGATTTCATTAGTCTGAACAATTACCATAAGTTGGGTTGTTCTATTCTAAAAAAAGGTGGGATATACTTTGTCATAATTCATGGAACAAATTGCTAATAAATAAATGTATTTCATCTTCACATCCGTCAAAGCAAAGATAACAAAACCTTCACTAGCAATCATGTTGATTATCTTCTACCCTTTTTCCAATTTCAAGACATGGTCGGAACATCGAAGCTTGCAAGGTTCTCCTTGTGGACTATAATGATACTAAACAAATACTTTCAGGGTTCATTCAAGACCTTTTAAATTCACGATAGGTTCGTAGTTTGTCCTGCGGGCATATATCGACATACCACTCTTGTTGGGAAAGATCTCTTCTTATTCTCTGTTTTATCTCTTTCAGATGAATAATACTCTTACCAAACCACCTGTTAAACCATCATGGACAAATCCTACGAGAATAAAAAGGGATTTAACATGTGTAGCCCAGGTAACTTTACCGATTTCATCTAACTGAACAAGGCATCAGGTAACTTTTCTTCGGCGTTACTGAAGTTTTCCATGCATAAAAGTCTGAGCCAGTATTTAATACACAGCGGGAAACCATCTGAAACAGTACAAGAGGATACCTCCCACACTCACCCAACAATGCCATTAGCGAGCGGCGAGCCTTGAAAAGTCCTTAGTGTTTCGAGAGTTTACCCCTCCCCACCGTACACAAACACACAACCACACTTTGAAGGAAAATATATAAGCATTGAAGGAAAATGATGGTTGCTGGTAAATATTTGGTGGCAGGGACGATTTCTAGGCCAAAAAATGAAATTGGGCTGCGGAGTTAAGGAAATTATTATTTTATATATTTTTTAAGGTAAAAATATTACAATCTTATTTTATTAGTATCCTTTTTGTTATGATATAGGCTTTACATACATTGCATAAAGGCTTCAGTAATACTCGTTGTGGTAACACGTGATAAAAAGGATGCTTTTTTGTCTTGAACAAAGGTGATTTTGGGGCTAAAAATTCTATACCCCTTATATATTGATAAAACAGAAATCTATAATTATAAATGTCAGAGATTGATAGTCTGCATGATGATTAAAATTTGTGTTGCTAAGAAATAATAAATCTTGCTATATGTTCTTAAGTTTTAGCCCAAAACGTGATTTTTTACCCAGAAAAACCCTGCCACCAAAATTTTTGACACAACTCATTTTTTAAATTATGTATTACTATCTTTTGATTAGAAGTGGTTGCGTTTTGTATGTACCGAGGGGAGGGGTTGTCGACAATTTGCAGTCCAAACCGCTCTACTAAGCATTTGGGGTTCTTGCGAAACCACCAAGGAATGTTTTACAGGCTTTATATTGAACTTTTCTAAACATTCTTAGCGTTTGAAGCCTATGACTCAGAGCCATAAAGTAATCTTGGTAGAATAACGGCATCAAAAATCTTAAAATAATTTATAAGTCATACGGTGTTCATCATGGCTAGTTAAGAATATAAGTGACTTAGTTGCTTGTCGCAAGTGTATTTGCGGCCTTGCCCCAACAGTTACCAGTTGACAAATAAGCCTAAATATTATACGAGGAGGTAACTTCTAGTTGTTGCCCATCATAAAACATTTTCATGTCTGCTAAGAGGACCACCCTTACGAAAAAAAAACCATTGACCTTAGTGTTACTTGTGTTAACTCTCATGCCCCAATCATTGCAAAAACTCAAAAGCGTTATCGAGATGTTTACGTAGGCCCCAATAGTGCTGCATATACATCTCATCAGCGTAAAAAAGAGACTTAATTTCGATAATTCGGGCAAAAGTTCAATCCATGAACCTCGTTTGAGTCAATGAGATATGAGAGAGCGCTGATAAAAATTGCAAATTTAAGTGGGCTAAGTAAAAACCCTGTCTTAGCCCAATTGGGCATTCAAAGAAACCAAAATAAAATTTACCCGATCTACGCCCACGATTGTATTCGTCTCACATTTATATTCCGTACGAGGCCGTACCATTTTCACCTGTTATACCACTAGTTAAAGAGTTTCGCAATAGTTTACCTTGGTACAATATCAAAAGCTTGGGCGAAATCAACAAATAAGCAATAAGCACTTCCCCTTATTTTGACCGAATCTGCGTTGATTAATGCTATGAAGTGTGAAAATATTATCAAAGGTATTGTTCCCCTTCGGAATCAGCTTGGTTTGCTGGAATTTGACCATGCTTATTACCACCAAAATGTAAGTCTCGACATTAAGAATATATGCGATACATTTTGTAGAGGAAACATTCAACAAAAGTGATTGGTCTGTAATTTGCTGGATTATTTAGATCACCTTTCTTATGAATTGGGACCATGACCATTCACCCAAGCATTCGGAAAACGCATGGTCAAACAAATAATAAAGATACATCTACAAAATAGGAAGCAAGTGATCAACGCTTTTTGCAGAACTCGGCGGACTTCGTCCAGACTGGTGATTACCCATTTTAATTGATGGAAAGCGGACTTGATCTATTCTTGTGTAATCGGTCGATTTAATAACTCCCTCATCGTCTACATGCCCACTGTGATCTTCCTCACGTGGCAGCTGATTAAGGTTATCAGCTATTGACCTAAATACTTTGTGAAGTGATCAAACCAGTCATCCATTAGTAATATCCAAGGTTTACATCACACGAGTTAGACTTTTTCAATAAATGTTTACAATCGCCAAATGTTCTTGAATCGTTTTCACTAGCCACAAGATCCATTTGGATCTTTTCAGATAATTTTCTGATTCCTACATAGCTTTCTATATGATTTTCTGGCATTCACAATAATTATCCAATGTCTCGGCACTATATTTCTACGAAAAAAGATCGTATAAAGGTATTTTTAACCTTCATTCTGTAACATTCAGCCGTCAAACAAAGTACTTTTTTGAATGCAAATTTGTCATTTTCATTCCCTAACATATGACCTCCAGCGGATTGGAGGGCTGTGTGCCAGTTCAATTTGCATTATTTATATCAATGTTTAACATGTCAATGCATCCTGTGATCGGTTCTTTAAACCAATCACTCTGAATATTTTCACCAAAGGACTCGAAACCGCGGGTTGACCGTTGTGCCGTTTGTATGTATCATTTTGACTGTTTTATCACATTTGAGAAAATTCACTTATTACACGATTACTTTTCATGACCAATAAAGTGGCATCTGATAGATCCGTTTTTAGTCTGTACTGTGAAATGCCAAACATCATCAAAAATATCAGTAGAAGAATATCCATTTTAGTCGACCAACACTTGCCCCAGTAGGGCCAACATAAGTATATTCACCCATTTTGTCATTTCCTGTTTCTACCGTTTGAAAATGAATTGCTGACAAACTTACAAAGAGGAAGGTAGTTGACGAAACCATGTAGAATGCTTTATTTCTTTAGGAAAAGAAAACGACGCCGTATCACTATCCAGATGACGTAAACTTTCTGCATATTATGGTCAGTGCTATCATGTAAATAAAATCATGTTCACATGCAGTGCGGAGCGTTTAAATCCCCACAAATAATCATTAGCTTCGGGTTGCATATTGAGGTCTGTCAAGGTATTTTCAAGAGTGCTAATTGTGGTATGGAATTAATGTTATGACGTTTTACGTTTTGATTTGCAGGTGGAATATAGACTGTGAGTGAAAAGATGACTCATCCTGAAAACCAAAGAAGTTCTTTTTAAAACGCAGAGCAATTAGTTCTCTTGAGTTAACTCTTAACAATTCAACCCACCTGCAATATCTATTTTTGACAAACACTGCATACCACCAGACGCTCTACCAAATCGGCCTTTCTACCTGGATTGAAAGCGATTACATAACATAATTGGAAATATATCCTGGAATTCATTTGATTTCTTAGACAAGTTTCAACAAAAGAAATGACATCACACTTCATACAAATAGTTTCAAAATTGGAATAATAATTTAGTAGAAAGACCATCAGCATTCCACACAATAAAATGCACGATGGTCCGACAAAGCTCTCTGTTTACATTTCAGTCTAGGACTTTGGCCCCAGGCTTTGGCCACGTCCCTAGGAAGATACAATTTCTTTGGCGTTTCATTCGTAGTGAAAACTGATTTTGGCAGCATGATCAGTGACAAAAGTTTTTTGTACCTCACTTGCGCGCTTTCTGTACATCATTCTTAATTTTCATTTCGCCGATCACGAAGAATTTTCTGGATACGGCGTGTTTTTGCAAAAGTCCTCTTGAAGAATTACATTGAACCCTTGAACTGTATGCATTTTTCAATAACAGTCTTTATATTAATGAACATGAAAAACAATATGCTTAGGGCCTACTCTTCCAAAGCGGACGACGATTGCACGTTCAATGTCAATATTTTCATTATAATTACCCATGGTGTCAGTAAAATTGCTTCGACCAACCTTCTCAGTTTTGTCCCAGTTTCGTTTTGTATCCGGTACTCCTGTGCAATAAAAAATTGTTTCTTATGCTCCGGTCTTCTAGTCATCAATACGTTCGCCTCTGCATTCGGCCGGGATTTTCCTCAGCCTCGTTAAGACCTTGTTTCAAGTCCCATAATGGTTTTCTAGTTCACCGATTTTATTCTCAAGGACAGTATTTTGTTAAATTTCTGTTCTATTGTTTCATCTACTGTAAAACTCATCAATACGTTCATTGAGCGTATTCCATTGGCGATTTAGAATTTGCATTTGTTCAAGCATATTTCCAAGCTGTTATGTATTATTAGCCATTATTGAATAATCTAGTGCTGTGGGGTCAGGACCGGGCGGGTTCGTTCAATGTCATTACTATCTACGTTCATTGAAACCATATAGCATATTTTCTCTTCTAATCAAATGTAAACAAACCGGATCGTGCCAGTAAAGTAAATGGGATGGAATTTATGGCGGTAAGTTCAAACTGATGTGGAACTGGGATGTCAGAAACTGATAAAAGGTGGTTTTGCGAACAGTGGAGATGCCGTTAATCAGGGTAATACCTGGGACGTAGCTATAAATGCAGATGTCATGCAAATCACCGGACTTGCCCAGTAGACAACCTGTAGAGCACAACCTGTAGCAGAAACCGGTAGCAGAATTCCACGCGGTTTCCGGTAGGTCCAGGTTTAGGTTTGGTACGTATACAATTCACATTCCGCCATGATGCCGGCTGGGTAAAAGTCCCAATTCTGCATCTCCAAGTAGCCAAATCAATCAATTTCCTTCGGATTATTGTCAGAGGACAAGAAGCTAGGGTAATTGTGATTTGTTTCAATATACCATCAAGGATGTCCAAATTTAAACGATTTTTGTACAAGCTATATGGTTGACGTGACAGTCACCTAACAGCCTCGTCCTCATTGTAAATACAAGGGTACAAGTTAGTTCGAATTCTTGGAAATCATAACATGAAACAGATATTTTATATCTCAGTACATTTTCACATGCTCCATCATTCATTCATTCGGCTGCAGAGAAGGGCGACCACAAGTCCCTCCAGTCACGGCGGTCATGAATCATGTTAAAGGTGTCTCATTGCCTCGGACGGCATATATTAAGCTATATACCAACAGGAAGCTTATTTTATCGCGATTTTATATGTAACGGATGTAATATTGATGCTACTAACGATTTGGTTACAAGAGCCAAAATGAAAATCGTTTTTCAAGCAACACCACTTCAGCGAAAGTCACTATTATTGACTAGGGCGCTGTGAGGTGGGACGTCACGATGGTGTAAGGCGTCTATGCAAGCAAAAACAAAATCCATTCAATTGTATCGCTCGCTTCTGAGCTTTCGAAGACTTACCATTGTTTTCTGTAAAATTTGCTCAAAAATCAGAATTATGAGGAATACAGTTACAGATAACTATCTGTTGAAGTATCTGGTAGATTTGAAGGCTCTATCCCATAGAGGAGGCGGTTCAGTCGGCATTTTATACATACTGAATTCCTTCATAGTATTGCTGCAATTTTGTTATGGTAACAAATTGTCGCTAGTTAAAGTAATTACCACCATGTACGCTCGATGAGCCAAGACTTTACCGGAAACCCAATAGCAAAGCCAACAGTGATTTATTAAAAAAAGGTTTCAATACCATAATTGAGTGATGTTTCCGGGCGAGACAAGAGATTAAGATATTTTCCGTTACGCCCACTGATAGCGCCTATACCTCATGCAATTCCACCGGTTAGTATAAGAGGGTGTAACGCTGTAACGTAAATCAATGGAAGAGGCGTGTCTTTATATGCACGCGGTAGTTTTTGACCACCACCCATGCTCCAGGGGCAGGTCTCCCCACTAACTCAAAGGGCAGCTATTTTCTTGTTCATGCTCCAGGAGCATGAGTGTGGTCAAAATCTCACCACTTTGTGTAAACACAGAAGGCCTCTGCGGCTCTGCTCGGCTACTCACCGATTCATCACATTTGTTCACATGCTTGCACACTTATGAAGCCTGGAATTATAATTACCAATCTACAGAGATCAACTTAAGGACCACTCGTCAAAACCATCATTTATCGCTAGATTGGCGAAATTCAAAACAGGAGAAGAGGAGCGATGTGGGGTTCCTTTCCATTGGAAGATGCATTGCGCAACAAGACTGTGCAATCGCCTACGTCAAACGAATTTGCCAAGGTCAGAGAAGGAAAGCTTAAGCGTATTTTTTGGGCGTAAAAACGCAACGAAATATAGGTTAGTTTTTGGCTTATAGCGGCTATATTATACGATTATATTTTTTGGGAAAAGATATTTTGGCATCCTGAGTCATAAGCTCTCCATTGGTATATAGCTTAATATCTGCCGTCCGAGCAATGAGATCACCTTTAACCAGTTGACTTATACCTAGTATTTGTCCCATGTTCCATAAGTTTTAGAAATGAACCTATTAAAGGAGATCATCACGCTACGCATTTGCTTATTGTTCTCGCCTGGATTGATGGGAGCAGCCATTTGCCAACAAATAAAGCAGATTTGTGGTGATGGAATTTTTAGAATGTTTTTCGCGGATTTATATATGTGTCCCCACAAATGCACTGTATTCCCAGTTTTTTAAAAATCGTGACTAAAATGTCACCGAAACGCTATTCAGCATGTAAGCTCGAGTAGGAGGCATTCATATTAGAGTCCTCAATGCCACATGCTATACAATCACTTTAAATTCCCCACTTAAAATCAACTGAGAACTTCCAATGCGTACTTGGAATGACACTCCCGGGTGACCCAATAAAAACTACCCAAAATGAAAGTGATATTTTTCAATTTTTTTAATTTGATATCTGTGGATTTTATTATTTTTATCATAAAGAATGGGTAATTGAGCATCTTGGTCTGAAAAAATTGGTCATTTGGTTGAGAGTTGTTCTTCAGATATGGTCCCTGAAAATAAGACAACAAAACCAACTTGTCCACGGAGCCATCATTTTTCTTAGGCCTGGAAATCCCCGATGCCCAAATCGAGCAGATCTGTCCCCAGAAACTGGTATTTAGCACAACCCGCGTGCTATGATTACAGATTTTAAAAGCCCGGTTGCCAAAACAATTTGGCCCGTATTCCAAAAGGTGTTTTAGCCCGATTTTAAGCTAAGCGAACGCTTACCTATGACTATGAGATAACTCGTATCGCTTAAGTAATCGAATTCCAGAAAGTTTTTGAAAGAAAGTTAAACCTAATTTTTAACTGTCTGTCTTCAAATGCGTCCGAAATTTAAACTAGGTACGGGGCTGTTTAAGAAGTGTTTTAAGTTTGTTTTTTTCGTCAAGGCTGCAATGGCTCATTGCACTGTCCGTTGACACAGCAATGGTGCATATCCTTCTCATTCGTCGCCCCAGTTCGGTGTAGTCACCAAGAACGATATACGCTACGGAAACCCATTATACACTTTGTCATGTTTTGGTGCCGCGGTCAAAACATTAAAAACACAATTTAACGTCTTTAAATAACAACCTATGTAACTTGTGTTGAAAGTTTCAGTTTTACAGTAAACAAACGGTTAAAAAATATTAAACGCGCTTTACTTAAACGCCAATTTTAAATACGGGCGGTTTTAAAGCTAAATTTGCGTTTAGCTAAACAGTTTCTTTCTGGATCCGGTGGCCTCTATGTGTACTTTGGACCCAGGGACAGTCTGCAGTTGCATAGGTAACCTAAAATGAACGTGTTATCCCCAGATATAGAAAAACTTTTAGGTATGAATTGAAACAACAAAATTTTGCAAAAAAAAAAAAAAAAATGGCCTGATTTGCAGAATACCTAGCCCATTGTGAAAACTTAAAGTGACACGATTGCATGGAAAAACATTCAGACATAATCAAATGGATCCTTAACTGCACACTTTGGAAATATTGGAAAACATTTGGATGTTTACATTTCTTTACAAACATTTCATTTTATATCCTGCCAATCTAATCAGAATTTTGGTCGAGAACTGCTTAGGAGGGCGTTTCCCCGAAAGGGTCGACGCGTGGCAGCAACCCCCGGTTGGCATAGGAGTGGACAAGGGGTACCGCGGCAACCACGTCCGCGGCTAAAGAAGCTAGTGGAGACCATGTTTGGAAGCTGGAATGTTGGAAAAGGAAGAGAACTGGTGAGGTTTGTAAAGACGGAACCTCGAATTCTGTGTGTGCAAGAGACAAAATGAAAGGCTAAGAGCTCCAGGGAGCTAGGAAAGATAATAAGATATTTTATAGTGGAGAAGAGAGCAAGCGAAATGGAGATGGTTGATATCATTCTCAGTCCCAAATACAAGGAAAGTTGATAGAGGTGGTACTAACCCATCAGATAGAAGATGAAGATGAGATTGGTGATACTGGAAAGTGTATACAACATCAGCTCAGCTATTTTTACATGCTCACCCAGGTTGGGGAAACTGAGGAATTGAAAGAAGCATTTATGGATAAATTTGAGGACTGATCCTAAGTGTGGCTCAAATGACAAGTTGTTGTAGGAGCGACCTAAATGGACATGTTGGTAGAACAAGCACACGGTTTTCCATCAGGGTGCAGCGGAGGAAGAGGATATTGTGGAGTCGTGCTGAGAGTGTAAATATGGCAATTGTCAATACATTCTATGAGAAGCCAGATGAACACCTGATCACCTATAAAAGTCTAGAAGCCATGCGACCCCCAATTGACTATGTGTGGTAAGAGAAACAGATTTCAAGATGATAAGGAAATCAAGTTAATCCCAAGGTGAACAGTAGTTGCCAACATATGACTGGTATGTGGCAATTCCTGACATCCCAAGGGAGAAGATGAGAAAGCCGAGACAAAAAGGAGTATCGACACAACCAGAAAGAAATATTGACGCTGAAGGGAGAAAAAGTCAAAAGTAGTATAGAGGACAAGGTGAAAGACGTTTATATGAACAGTAAAAACTGAACGTAGAGAGAAAACTGGAAGCCATGAACAGCCAGTCCTAAAGCCGCAACGAGTCTGGGTGGTTGCAACAAAGTGAAGACAAACACCAGGAAAATAAACATGGTGTGGAGTGAGAAGTGGCAGATAAGCTCAAGAAGAAGGAGACTTTCAAAGCTTTGCAAACAGGAGGAGTGAGACCAAGAAAAGCATACAAGGAGGCGAAAAGAGACGAAGAAAGCGGTGGTCAAAGCAAAAGCTGAAAGCATGCCGACTGTTATACAACTGGAGAACGAAGAAGAGAAAAAGATGAAGCTATAATGTGGTAAAGCATAGTGCCAAGGCAACAGACATTGGTGAGGTCCAGCAGCAAAACCAGAATGGGCGACTACTGGACAGATTATAAGGAGATAAGATGTAGATTGGGCGGGATAGGTTCACCATCTTCTAATGTTTAGAATGATAGAGGATTGTCCACCAGTGGAAGGACCTGTGACAGAAATAACCTTTGAATAAGTGAGCGAAGCTTTGAAAAGTATGAAGACTGGCACAGCGGCTTGAGCTCAGGTGTACCCCCAGCAGACACAAAACGTTTTCAGAACGTTTCATAAACGTTTTATTAGGTCCGCGTACGTCTTCGTCTTTTAATAAACGTTTGGCTCCATTTCATTTCGATTTCTCCTAATAAGAGCTTGTAAACGTTAATAAATAGTTTTTGCTAGGTCTGGATTCGTCTAGACGTCTTCGTATTTAAAGACTGTAAAAAAACGTTTTAAAAACTTTTTGGCAAGGTTTTTTTTTTTTTTTTTTTTAATTTTTTACTATTATATTAATTTTGGACGTTTTTTAAAACGTCCCATGTCACTATACGGTTAGTGGTAACATATGTTTAGATTTCTGGATGACTCTACCAAAATTTAATAAATGTCCCTAATCACTTTGCAAAATACCCAAAAAAACAACTATGAAAAACCAAATCGCATACGTGTCATTATAGTCTATTTTGTTATTTTAACCATGGCAGATCTTATCACGTCCATTTAATTCTGTCAGCACAGATTGTGTATAATTTCAGTGGTATGAAATGATTACTTAATTAGGTCATTCACGTTGAAAAAAAAAGATACAACCGCTCTTCTGCTACAACCTTCCAGCCTATATAAAATAAATTAACCTTCTAGTAATGAGTCGTCCTACTGGTAGTGTGTTAAAGTGTTTGTCTTCCACCGAAGGGTCCCATTTCAATTCCCAATACAGGTAAGTGAGTATTTGTCTTCTGGTTCATTCAGCCAATTCAATCAATCGCGTCACGACACCATCCCCCACCATCAATGATTTCTTTTTTGGTTGTATTAAAGATTATGCATGAAGAACTAAAATCCTGAAAATCGAGCTCTGTAACTCAGTTTCGTTTTCATCGCTACGCAATTTTTAACTTGAGGGGGTCCACATCAAAAACATGATGTACCGGTGTAAACTCCAATATTCAGAGGGCCTAAGTAAAGAACTACACCCCTCATATCCTTCAAACTGGCATTCTGTATAACCTTTTTTGCTTGCAATTGCACATATGTTAACATAAAAAATGCACTTGTCCCAACTTTAAAAATCATAAGGTGGTCAACAATGGCTCCAACCCACTCGGACCACTTTGGGGGCCCATTAGTCAAACATAAAAGTAAAAAATATGCTGAAAATAGCAAACATCCAACATTCACTTTGTAATACCCACCCCCCCCCACCACCCAAACCAAACCCCCCCCACTCACCCCTGACGATTAAGAACAACGCCAAAAAGACACCGTTCGAGACCACTGCCACTTCACCAGAAAGTTCAGAGGTGCTGCACACAACGATTGCAACCTTGCTTACATGATCCAAAATTCTTTCCAGTCTTTTCTTTCACATCTCGCAGGCTACGATGCTCAATCTTTTCATCAAAAATCTCGGCAGACCGAGGGGCAGATGAACTGCAATTCCCAACGACGGAAGAGAAGTAATATTTCATTCCACAAAACAAATTGTGGTTGATAGTTTTCGTTAAAGTTGAAACGGGAGAGAAGGTCGAGATTCCAATGAAACGCAGCATTCGATTCTAGACTCGTTCAAATTCATGGCATCTCGATTGAGCAAGCTAGCATCCAATCTTTCAGAGTTCCCTGAACTTGAGAGAAGCATGAAAGCCATCCACCCAGAGCAGAATTTACAGGCTTTTACCAGAAAGGATTATTTCCCCTACTATCACGGTCAATTCCCCACGTCATTCCCATCGAAAGGCTCGAGAAACCCAACTCCCCCGAAGAAGCCTTCTACTCAAATCTAAATGACATGCACATTTCCGACGATGATTACCAACACGCACAAAGAATATGGAATATTCGATCGCAAGACCAAGGACTACCACCATCCTTAATCTTCTTACGATGTTGTTGGCTTCTGGCCGATGTATTGAAAATTAAAAGGTCTGCTCGAAAAAAAATTACAACTTGATCCAGCATGGTACTTCACAGCTCCAAGTCTGTATATATCCAGCTCAAAAGAACAGGCATATAAGCTCGAACTTTGACATGATTCTGATGATTGAAAGTGGTATTAGAGGTGGTGTATCAATGATTCCAACGATATGCAAAGCAACAATCCTTACATGGTGCAAGACTATGACCCTCTGAACCTT
Organism: Ophioderma brevispina; assembly: GCA_023653785.1. Lineage (NCBI taxonomy): Eukaryota > Metazoa > Echinodermata > Ophiuroidea > Amphilepidida > Ophiodermatidae > Ophioderma > Ophioderma brevispina. The sequence continues at coordinate 23,119 of JAMKCH010015527.1, forward strand.
TCAAAATTCCCTCCAATATCTTGATGCGAACAATCTCTACGGTTGGGCAATGAAGCAACCCTCTTCCGATGGAAAATTCAAATGGATGACAGAAAACATTCGAAATTGGACTGTCCATCCTGCATTCTCGAAGTGGATTTGGCATATCTCAAAGAACTTCTGAACTTCACAACGACCTACCCCTAGCCCCTGAAAGATTGAGGGGTTGGACAAGTTGAAAAGAAAAACTTATTTCCGAATCTCGAAACAAGGAAAACTATGTGATCATCACAGAGCTTTGAAACAATGCTCGAATCTTGGAATGCGCTTAACCAAGTTCACTCGGCATACAGTTCGAAGAATCCGATTTTATGAAACCCTATATAGAGCTGAACACCAAGCTTCGAACACAGCCAAACCTTTTTTGGGGAAAACATTTGAAAATTCAGAAATCGAGTGACAAAGAATTGGTGACGATCGGCTAGAGCATACCACCTATCTCAAGATCACTAGATCGAACAGCAAGCTTTCATTAAAATCTAGTTAGTCGATTCACATGACGACGACCAATGTGACCTTAACCAACCGATCTAACTTGGCTTGAGCGTCTTGGACATTTTCAAACAAGATGTTTGATTTCACTACAACCACATCAAAATCCCAAGTACGGAAGCAGGCAAACCTTTTTTTACCGATACGGACTCACTAGCCTATGAGATTCAGACCGAAGATTTCTACAAGGACATTACCCCGACAGTGAAAAAAAATTCTTCGACACATCCACTAACACCCGACCGATCATCCTCTGGATTCCAACTGGGAAAACAAAAAATCCCGGTCTAGTATATTCAGGACTGAATCGGGTGGAAAGCCATAACTGATGTTGTAGGGCTAAGAGTGAAGCTTTATTCGTACAGGATGTATGAGAGAAGAGGAAAACGATGCAAAGGCTTGAAGAAGTCAGTCGTCGATAAGAAAATTACCTTCGCGGATTACAAAATTGCTTATTTGACCCAAAAAAAATCCTCAAATGCGACGGATACGTGATTAGGACGCCGCCCATGAGTCTATACAAAATTCACAAAGAGCTTTGGATGCAAAAGAATTACAAGATATCTTGGAAGACAAAATTCATACCCATGCTTGGAATACAAATCATTTAAGTAGCAAAAAAAACATCCTCCCATTGAAATTTCAATTGGGAGATTTTTGTTTACTTATACATTATTTCAATCTCCTTATTTATTTTTATTCCTTACCATTTCATAGCAAATCCTACATGCCCCAGTCATGTTGATTCAGTCGAGTTTTGCTTTTTTCCACACACACTATGCATTGTAATCTAAACAACCCATGGTACTCTAACCCCAAGTCTGACTAATACCAAACAACTGCACATAACCTTTTCAACCCAGCACGTGCCTAACATTTTAAAGGAAATATGTCAAGATTTTTGTCAAGCTCATTTTTGACTTACATTCCTAAAAATATATGTACATACATCACGAATTCCCGAAAAAATAATCCAATTTGATGTAAAATTAACCAAATAGAGCATTTAATTTTTTGCTTTTTTGACATAACGAAGAAACGGGCGGATTTTTCGCCACGCTTCATTGATCACAAGCGCCCACGCGTGGACGGTCAAAGGATGACCAAAACATCGTGTTTGCTCGAATTGTTATTGCTGCACTGTAATATTGATGATATGAAAGTAATATAAAAAAATTAGAAAAAAAAAGTTAACAGACTTACTATTTTTTCATTTCGTTGTGTTTATGTATTATTGAATTGG
>JAMKCH010015528.1:0-24304 GCA_023653785.1 Ophioderma brevispina
CCTCATTGCCAATTAATGGATCATTCCTTCATTTACCAATTAAAGGGTCATTCCTTTGCCTATTAAAGGGTCATTCATTAGGAATGAAAGGTCATTCCATCTTTATATTAAAGGGTCATCCATCATTTACAAACAATGGCGAACATCGTATTTACGCGATGCCGTAAATAATGTCCCCTCGCCGAAATGTCGCGATCACTAACCTGCAAATGCACTACAACACCCCACCCCTCCCACGACCCGCCAACACCCAACCCCCCTTCCCCAACACCCAACCTCCCTCCCACACCTGCACACCCAAACCCTCCCCAACACCCCAACTCCCACCCTCATCCCCACACCCACTCCTCCAACACTCTGCAACAAACCCCACCCCTCCTTAAACACCTCCAAACCCCCCCACCCCCACCCCAATACCCTGTCACACGCCTCCCCCTTCCCCGACACATTACCGCATCCCGCCATTCCCCTCCCCAATGCCCCCCCGCAACACCCAGTCCTTCCTCACACCAACCCGCACACTCCCACCCCCTCCCCACCCCTTCAAACACCCTTCCTCCCCAATACCATGCCACACAACACCCCGCCTCCCCACACCCTGCAACACAATACCCCTAGGGTATGGAGGTCCCTTCCCCTCCATAACACCCCCAACACCCCTTCCCAACAGCCCCCTCCCCACCCCCCTTCACACCCCATCCCCCGTCCCCAACCCCCCACCCTTCCCCAACCCCCACCATACCCCCACCGCCCTCCCATCCATCCCGCTCAACAACTCCCTAACCCCCTCCCCAACACCCCACTGTAACACCCACCATGCGCCTCCCCAACACCCCGCCGCCACTACCCGCACAAAACCCAGACCTCCCCACCCAACTCCCCCCGGAGGCGCCTGCCTTCATTCCTACCCCCTGCCTAACCCCCCTCTATCGGACCCCGCTCCATCACCCCCCTCCCCTATAGCATAGTAGTCCTTCATGTCGCACAGAAATTTTTGCTAGCCCAATGTACGTTTCATGATACCACAATTACGCATATTAATTACTCATTTGCATACCTAAGCCGATATCACAACTTTCAAATTGTAAAAAAAAAAAAAAAAAAAAAAGGCTTTCATGCAGCGCCGGATTTTGAGTATCCGATGTACCGTTTCAATATAGGCAGTTACGCTGATTTTTGCATATTAAATGTAGCTCAGTTGCACATACTCAATTTGCCCGAATACACTCCAAAATCTAATCCTTTCGAGAACTCTTCAGCCGTCTTCCTTCCACCAAGTTACTCATTATATGCTTACGAACTCCAGAAAACATTACCAGCCCTTGCAGGAAAATTCTCATAAATTATGCAATTAGATACTTAATAGCATATTTTATTACAGCCAAAATCTAACATGTCGAAACTCATCAACCCGCTTCTTTTCCACCAAGTTTACGTCATTGTTGCCTTTATGGAACTCCAGATAATCATATACAACATGGGTTTAACATTTTTTATCACGGACGGACTAACGACGGACGAACTACCTGCTCATTTCATAGTCCCCCGTTCCGAACAGCGTTTCGGCGGGCAATTAAGGGCCAGGCCATTGTTTTCAGCAAATAAAGGCTTAATTATAAGGAGTAGCCTTCGGTTAAGGCACAGGCTTTTTGCTCCGTGTAAAGCCACCGCGGTTAAAAAATTTTGACACTTCAATTTTCAATAAATACAATTTTTGACCCTTCATTGTTTCTTTTGACTCTGACAATTTGACCTCACGGGTCGTTGACTCTTGGGGAAAAAAATGAGTGAATTACTGTCCGAATTTATGTCTATTGTGTCCTCTCGTGATATGGGAGCCTGGGACTTGTACATACGCCCCATCAAGTACTGTGGGAAACAACGTTCAGTTTTAATGGAAGAAGCAATAATCACATTGCAAGCTATTAATAAATTATTATCAATTTATTCGCCGCCATGCCACGTGCGAATGCAGCTGCATGCAGACGGCCATTACGATCATTTCATGATAAAATGACATATTCTAGCAATTCAAACACACAATGATTTATTTGGACTTCAAGTTCAAATCTAGGTTTGTTATTCTTAAATGATTTTTTATAAAATAATCCGGACTTAATTACCGTTGTTTATTCTTGTTCACTTGCAATTGTCAGCCCCCCGATTAACATATGAATGGAACTGTTGTTTACTGTTAATGTTTGGATTGATCCATTTAATTAATGGGGGTAAGGTAGTTGCTTTATTGTAAATACTCAATCGGGAAAGAACATAAAAGCGCTAAATAACTGCTTCAGAGAGAGAGTTGTTCTTTCAATTTCAAAATGAAGTATTAATCATCAAATTAGAAATTCAAAATAAAAATTATTTTTCTTCCACCTTTTGATATGGTATATGGTATTCTATCAAATACGTAGCTGCATGCTTTACAACTTGGCTGCAGTTCGTCATAAGCGTTTATACTGTGCTGCAAAAATCTATCGACGACATGTCATTGATCTGTACATAGCTCAATTCATCGTGCTGCAAATAGTGTAAACCGAAACAGACTTGAAGATGTTGTGCAATTGTGATTGATCGATGGGGACCTTGGTATTAAATGTCTGATGTCATTGGAAACTAACGGTCACAAAAGAAGACTACTTGATTGACCAGGGTACCATGGCTCGGCTCCTAGCCCTTGTATCGTTAAGAACATAAGCGCTAAAACAATTGGGCCTAGAAAGAAGTTTGTCACTGTGCTGCACTCTTGCGGCATATTTGGGGTCTTTTATTCATAGTTTTAAAGAGGTCGCGTAGGGAATTATCGGCTGGGATCACGGATTATAGGCGGCAATTTTCCATATTTTCATTAACATGATCGATTGATTTATTTATTTACACTTATGTAGCATGGATATGGTTGGACTCTTTAGGTGCGTAATTACGCCGATTCGGCACATTTTCGCGTGCAGAAATCAGGTTTTCTAAACGCGGATTCTCCCGGGCCCTATCAATACTGTGCTATTTTATTGATGGTTAACCATTCATCAATTTTTTGTTATATCTTGGGAATGAAATGGATTTGAGGGCTCAAATTTCAAGACGACAATGAGAAAAATACGGCCTTTCCTCTGATATCAAAATCGATACTACTTCTGGATAAATCAGTGGAGTCCCAATTTCCCAAATACGATCAAAACACGCACCTTTAATAAACTTCGAAGTACAAAGTAAATTAATTGATGCGCTGCAAAAATGCGCTTGGAGAATTATGTAATTATATCTGATCGCTCATCTAGATCTGCAATTTGTAGATAATTGTTCTCATTCAAGTGAAAAGTTGATCGAGAAACTCTTATCTGTCAACAGCGCCAGTTGACGGATAGAGACTAAATTATAAATTAAAGATAAGGCAATACATTTTATCCGATTCTGTCATTTCTATACGTGCGTATCAAAATTCAGACTTGAGATAAAAAAAAGCCTTTCCCGGTGAATATCCCATATTTTAAGTGATACTGTGTACCATGATCATTGATCAATACAGTTTTACCTCAAATGCAAACATCATTGATCTTGTTTATTCTGTACTCAACAATCAGCTGCTAAGTGTAGATTTGAGACACCATCCCTGTATGTCTCTTTGTGGGAGACGGTATGACAAATTTTCTCAAATACGGTACTTCATTTTTTCACTATTTGGTGGTTTGTTTCTACATTAAAGCAGTTGTTTGGAATTGTACACACTTACCCCTGATTTTTAAGTTTAAAAAAATTCATTTACACATTTTTTTTATTCTCTTGCATTAACGCTGCTAATCCCTTTTAACTCTAACCCCACAAAGACACTTACCCAAGAGAACCACTGAATCTCACAAAACCATACAGCGAAGAATATCTATCACATATAAATCACTGAATCTCATAAAATCACACATTTCATTCTTAACTAGGAAATCACTGAATCTCACAATAGCACACAGTATAGAATTAACTTATATTAAATCACTGAATCTCACAAAATCACACTGGTGTCCAGGCATTGTAAACCACTGAATCTCACAAAATCTCCCAAATAGCTTAGTGCAGAGTGTTTAATCACTGAATCTCACAAAGTCTCACAATATGTACCACTGGTGTGGTTTGTGAGATTTTGTGGGGTTAGGGTTATGTTGAGAAAGGTCGTCATCTTTCACTTAAATAGAAAAAGTTGAGGATGAATTTCACTTTAGAATGAAGTGTACTCTCTGTAATGACTTGCGCAATAAGCTATACTTTCTGATATCGATGAAACTTTTGACATCAATAATTTGTCAGATAAGGACATTTTCATTCTCATGAGTATCAATGAATATAATATCTTGCCAGTTATTAAAGGTGCATGTTCCGATCATCTTTGGGACCCCATGATTTACCCGGAAGTAGTATCGATTTTGATATCAGATAAAAGGCTGTATTTTTCTCATTGTCATCCTGAAATTTGAGCCTTCAAATCCATTTCATTCCCAAGATATAAGCAAAAAACCGCCGTTTTAATGGTTAACCATAAATATTAGCACGGTATTGAATAGGGCTTTGCAATATGCATTATTGCTTGTACCATAAAAACCGCAAGTTTTTTTCCTTGATGAGAGTGTCTGCAAGTGCCAGACTCTCTCATATCAAGTAGAGAACAAAATAGACATAGAAATCGGAACAAAGCACCTTAATTTTGTTAATCTGAGTTTGATTATGTGGCTTCTAATTAGTCTAGCAGATTTCATCGGTTCCCATGCACCCCTTAAAATTCAATTTTGGTGGTGGCCATCTTGAATCTTAAGAGAAGCGGGATAAAAAGTGGTTCGATTTAGTTGAAAGGTAGAGCTCAAATGATTCGTTATAATCATAAGGAATCGGAAAATGATGTGTAATGCCAAATGCAATTTGTGAGGTTAGTTACAGAAGATATGGGTGAGGGAAAATGTGATAAAAGGTCATTGGCAAACTTTTGATTGGTCATTGTACAGGGGGCAAATTTTCAAAATGCTGCAATCGTGGACAAAATTGTTGAGTGTAAAATTGTTGATATGAGCATGAGAATACTGGAAATGTACAGTTTCCATGATTTAGGATCTTCCGTTGTGCTTTTGGTCCACCGCCAACTTTAGTTGGCAAAGGGGGACTATAATAGAAATGCCCTGCGTCCGTGTGGTGGCGTGTTTGTGTGTGTGTGTCCCACGCAATGCAATATCTATGGATCTAAGCAAGTGTGGGTGTCCATCTTCGCAAATAATCATCTCAAGTAGGCGTTGGCTGGATGGATGTAAAGTGGGTCATGTTGACATAGGTCCACGGTCAAATATGGAAAAAATAGGGGCAAAATTGGTCAAAAATAGGATGATATTGTTAAACCCTTGTAAACACGATATCTTTTGATTAAGCAAGTATGGGGTCAATCTTCGCACCATAGATGTCACCCAAGTAGACGGGGTGGATGCGTTTGGAGGTGGGGCATGTGGCATGGGGTCAAAGGTCCAAATGCGGTCTCAAAATATGGGATTAAAATGATTAAAGCATTGGCACATTGTGGCAGGATGATGTGAAAACTTGGTGGGTTGTGGTCAACATTCAGTGCCAAAAAAAAAATTTTGAGGTCATTTCAAGGTTCATATGGGTCATTCAAGGTCAAATGGGATAAATTGCTATAACCTTGTCAAATGTGGGTAGGGATGATGGAACTTGGTGTGTGGTCAACCATTCAGGGCCCGGAAAAATTTGAAGGTCATTGCAAGGTCATCGGGGTCATTCAAGGTCAAATGGAATTTTATTAAATTGCTATAGCCCTTGTCAATTGTGTAGGATGATGTGAGAACGTGGTGTGGGTTGGGTCAGCATTCAGTGCCAACAAATTGAAGGTCATTTTCAAGTTCGGCGGGGTCATCCAAGGTCAAATCAATAAGTATGTGTTAGGATGATGAAAACGTGGTGGGTGGTCAAAATTAAGTGCCCAACATTTGAGGTTCATTTCAAGGTCATGTGGGGTCATTCTCCCAAGGTCAAATCCATTACACATGGTAGTAGGTCATAAAAATGAGGGTGTAGTATGCATCATTGCCGAAAATTTGAAAGTCATTTCAAGGTCGTGGGGGTATTCAAGGTCAGCTAACTCAACATGTGGTAGGTCATGAAACTTGTGGATGTGGTCAACATTCTACACCAAAATGTGAAGGTCTTTCAAGTCAAGTAGGGTCATCTAAGGGCAAATAACTACAAATAGTTGTATGGTCACTGTGTCAAACATTGGATTACGTCAAATTGCAAGCTATGCAGAAGCCTCAGGGTTTGAGAACCACTTATTTCCATCACAATTATCCCTGTGGGAATTAAAATTATATTTCCCTCCATTTACTATCAGGACGGGCGGGGGAACGTTGGGCGTCGAGAACTGCCCTTGTTTTTTTTTTAGGAAAGAGATGACTCGTCCCTATTCCCATACAAAAAACATTTGCAAATTGAAAAAACATTTTGAGTTAACTTTACACCAAATTTTCTAACTTGCATCTCAGATATTGCAAACTATATGTTTTTGGAATTTCTCACGCTCTTACCACCGATTAACAACCCAATTTTGCCAAAATCCGTGGCTTTGAAAGTTTCGTCCTTACAATGACAATCAAAAGTTCAATTTTATCACATTTCACCCATATCTCGGAACTAAACACGTAATAACTAACCAGATTAATAAAGCGCATCTATCTAGCAGCTATTCCGAGGTGCTGATTGAAAACAAAGAGATACAAAAAACAAGCAAAAGTTACAAAAGACAGAAGGAAAAATACATGTAACCCTGAAAAATATGACAAACTTGCGTAAAAAACAAAAAATGAAAAATGCATATGAACATTACATATATAGTGGAATACTCAAAAAGCATCAAGTACAAATAAATGAATACAAAATTATTTATAAAAAACATATGCAGACTGGAACAAAGTGGTCTTTTGGCTGAATTTTAAGTCATATAGGAAAAACGGTCAGCAAGGATGTTTCATGGGAGAGAGTTCCAAATTTAATTAGGACTAGTAAGCACATGAAGAAACGCCCATCACCATGGGAGGATAACGTTTGGAGAGTCGTTAAATTTATCATTAAGTAGGGTTGGAACGAGAATTCCCATTCTAGAGTTTGGCGGAAGAAGGTTTGAAGATTTTTAATCGTTTGAAAGGGTGCTGAATCAGAATTTTTGGATCCAACTCGGGGAAATGTGGGGAACTTTTATAAAATAAGGGGGGGGAAATTGTACAGGGGGTACATTTGGAAATCAGGTCAAATGGTGTTTTTTAAATGTCACCAATGTACACCCAGTCTCATTATATGGAATTAAAAAAAGGTATAGTTTGTAAGGTTCCGCTTTTAGTTACTGGGCTACACGGCCCTGGTAAGGTTCAAGTCATTTGGGGCCAAAAAAAAAAAATCCAGTGCTCAGATTTTGTTGGAATTGAAACCGGTGATCAAATATTGCACGGGCATACTGAAGCAGGAAAATTAATTTCAATCTTTGGGTTGAGCTCTGTATACAATTTGAAGGTCAAGTTTGTGCCCCCCTTATGATCCTGTAGTTCCTTGTTACATTTTGCCATGATGAATTACGAAACCAAATGCCAAAACATGTAATATAAGGAAAGACGAACATTTTGACACCAGTTTCACGAAATCGGAGAGCCAGCACGGGTAACGATTACCCCACAGGATGACCTTGAACCTTAATAGGGCGTGTTACCTTTTAAACTAAGGTGGAACTCGGGGACAAACTATACCTTTTTTTTAAATCCTTATAAGGAGACAAAAATTCCTGGGTACATTTAAACATAATTTGCTTGATTTCAAATTTTACCGTGTACAAAGTTTACCGCCTTATTTTACAAAAGCGTTCCCCCACATTTCCCAGAGGTTGGAACCATAAAATTTGATTCAGAACCCTTCAAACTATGAGAAAGAAAAAACATCTTCAAACCTTCCTTCCGTAAACTTCTAGAATGGGATTCTGATTATAACCCTATAATAAATCTGAGAGTGCCGGCTTGGTATATATTGGGGTGGAGAAGTTGGCTTATATAAGATTGTGCAAGTCCATTTAGCGATTTCCATGCGAGCAAAAATTTTGAATAACGATCCGTTGACGGATGTGTAACCATGATTGAAGCTGTATAAGAGTTGGGAGTTATGTGATCATACTTGGGAGTTTTTGACATTACACGAGCAGCTACAATTTGTGTCCGCTGAAGTTTATCAAGGAGAGTATTTGAAATTCCATATAAAAGTGCATTCCCATTGTCCAGTCGAGAAGTGACGAGTGCATGAATGAGAATTGTGGCCATGTCATCTGACGAAATTTTACGAATTGAGCTAATGTTACGTATTTGAAAATATGCAGACTGACATACTTTCTTTACATGTTCAGCCATTGTCATGTTTTCATCAAGGATAACTCCTAAGTTCCGAGCAGAATGAGCAGACTGAATGTTGGCATTAGCAATTTGAATATGATTATCTTTAATTAGACTTTGCATTCGCTTAGGTTCAGTCTTATCATCATTGAGTTTAAGTTTGTTTGCTGTCATCCATGACTTTATATCGGCAACACAATGTTCAATTTTTGAGCGCACAATTGATTCATCATCAGGGGATTTTAGGTCATAAGAAAAATAGAGTTGTGTATCATCTGCATAGAGGTGCACATTTAGTCCATGTTTATGTGCTATATCTGCTATAGGGCGTGAATAGATGATGAAAAGCAGTGGTCCCAGCACTTATCCTTGGGGCACTCCAAAAAAAAGATGTGTAGGTGCAGACAAAGTCCTGTTAATGTTAACAGTTTGCGTTCTATCGCTGAGGTAGGAGCAAATCCACTCAAGAGCACGGCCTTTGACACCAATAGACTCCAGGCGACATTTTAAAATACCATGGTCTATGGTGTCAAAGGCTGCAGAGAGATCCAATAATTCCATCACAAATATGCCAAAGTATATATTTTCTGATTCCTTTTGATGAGACGAATCATTTGAGATACCTTTCAACTAATATAAAACTTAATATAAACACTTTATATGACTGATCTCTTTAGATCCAAGATGGCTGCCAAAGTGGACCCCGTGGGATAATATTTTATCAGACTACCAATTCAAAACACATGGCCATACCGTAAAACCTCGATCATAAGCACCTTTGGAAGCTGTTGGAATTCTCGATGATGCCGATAATTATAATAGCGCCCTCTTGCAATAATAAAATTCCAAATTCACTTGTTAAAATGCCCAAGGACGACACTAAATGTGTTGGTCGCTATAGGGCGCTTTCACGGAAGGCCAAAGATTAACTTGCAAGATAAAGAAAATAAAAAATAAATGTGCAATGTATATAGCGCCTTATCACCATTCAGGATCAAGCGCTTTACATTTATTCCGTGTTACTAGGGAAATCATCAGAATCATTAATTTCATTCTAGGTGGGCTGCTTTACGGGTGCTCAAACCTATCCATACTTAGATTGTAATATTCCCCCTCCACAGTCCCCATATTTGATTGGGTGAACGAGGCATTGAGATTAAGTAGATCTTGCCAGGACACAAAACACGTTGCCTCCAGCGGGCTCGAATCACGAATTTAGGATTCATAGTCCTGGCTTATCCGTTGCGCCACACGTGCTCCTCCTGCACAACCCAAGCAAATGAATCACTTGCTGAAATATCTGAAATTTTCAGGTGAACCATGTGCATGTATTGTAATCTTCGCATGCCTGGATTATCTGGAGAGCCAACAAAAGCCCATTCAATATAATTTACCTTCCGTGAAAGGGCTCCGATAAACATGGCGGTAGAAGGAGATGGAGAGTCAACGCATAATGAGAGTCAAGAAGGTATAAAGCGGATTATCCAATTGTTGAAATCAGTAGATAGAACTTGTGAGATTATGCCTTTGATTTAACGTAGGGTATCCGACTTTACCCGACAGGACTGATCACTGCCTCATCACTTCGTCATACAATTTAACCTCTGGTGATCTGTAACAGGAAGATTTGTAAAACAACGATATTTCCATCCCACCCTTTAGCAAAATATCGCTTTTATCGCATTTGTCGAATTGTAACGTCTCTAGCAATTCAAATGTCAATGTTAGTAGGGTTATAAATCAGAATCCCATTCTAGAAGTTTGGGGAAGAAGGTTTGAAGATGTTTTTCTATAGTTTGAAGGGTGCTGAATCAGAATTTTTGGGTCCAACCTCTGGGAATTGTGGGGGAACTTTGTAAAATAAGGGGGTAACATTAGTACAGGGGTAAATTTGAAATCAAGTCAAAAAAATGGTATAGTTTGTATAGGTTCCAACCTTTAGTTACATGGCTGCAGCCCTGATAAGGTTCAAGGTCATTCTGGGACGAAAAAATCCATTGCTCAGATTTTGTTGAAACCGGTGTCAAATTATTGCCCTGGTCATACTGAAGCAGAAAATTAATTTCAATTCTTTGGGTGACAGCTCTGTACACAATTTGAGGTCAAGTGTTGGTGACCCCTAAAGACCATATAGACCTTTGTTACATTTTGCCTACTAATTACGAAACCAAATGCCAAACATTGTAAAATATCGCAAGATGAACAATTTGGCACCAGTTTCAACAAAATCGGAGCACTGGGTAACGTTTACCCCCAGGATGACCTTGAACCTTGATAGGGCTGTACCTGTTTAACTAAAGGTCAGAACCTAGACAAACTATACCTTTTTTATTCCTTATAATGAGACAAATGCATCGGTGTACATTTAAACATCTTCAAACCTTTTTCCCCAAACTTCTAGAATGGGATTCTGATTTATAACCCTACTATATATATTGGATATATAATTTCATTTTATTTTTAAGCATATTTTCCATTTCCATTAAAAAAAATTATATGCTAATGTTTCATTGCATTATTCTTTATATTTGCGAGGGGATGCGGGAGTTTTTAGTATACAAACACGAAAGATATCGTTGGTCTGAAGTGCTGAATACATTTCTTTGTTGTGCGAAGTTGAGTCATTTGAGAAATGACCAGAGATATATTACAGGAAGTAATTCGGAAAAGCGTTACTTTTTGTTCTTGGACAGAAAATGCTAAAACCCTATCAAGACACTCAAAGATTATCGGCATAGCGTGTCAAGCGAATCAACATTGAACAATGGGCGAGTTCATATCTGATTGTATTAAACAACAATTTTAACACTACTGAATAGATCATTCTTGGTTTGAAATAACATGCGGTGTTAAAACCCATCTCTCTCAGTCATTTCATCAGGGTATTGATATACTAACGGCGGGTATACAATAATATCTGTCGATTGGATGAGGGGTGTGGGGCTCGATTTAAGCTATGTAGGGGGTAGGGGGGGTGGGAAGGGAGGGGAGTGTTGGGGGGAAACGGGAGGCGTGTTACGGGGTAGGGGGGGGGGGGTGGGTGGGGGGTCTGGGCGTGTTGAGGGGTTGGTAACGGAGGGGTGGGTGTGCAGGGGTGGGTGTTGCGGGAGGAGGTGGGGTGTTGGTGGGGTGGGGTTTTTATTTTGGGGGGTGTTGGGGGTGTTGGGGAAGTTGTGGGAGGTTGGAGGGGGGTGGTATGTTGCGGTTGTTGGGGAGGGGTGGGGGTGTGCGGGGTGGGTGGTGGAGGGGTGGGGTCTTGCATGGAAGGGGAGGGGTGGGTGGTATAGTTGATTTATCTATGTAGTGAGCGGGACATTCGGCGGGGACATATTTTACACATCGCGGAAATACGAGTTTGCCTTGTTAAAAACATGCAAGCGGTCGGAGAATTTTTTTCAAAATATTTTGCGGTTTATGCATGTTTTTGAGGGTCAGTCTGTCGTTTTCTTTCCCCAGTCCCCCGGCCAAGAAGCAAAGAAAAATGATAGATTCTTTACCAAAATCAGTTATTTCGCGCCAAAAATTTTGGGGAAAAAAACGTCCAAATTGCGATATTAACAACCTTAAAAGTTCCCCCTTAAATAATTCGCGTCCCCCCAAAAAAATCACATCCCGATTTCCCCCCCAGGGAACTGTTGTCGGTCAGGTTACAGGAAAAGAAACAAAACTGTAATTTTGTTATAGGCCTAAACCCGGCCGTAATATATTCTATCTCAAAATTATTAAATTTTTCTGAAGGGAAAAAGTAGTTCTTTAAGTATTATTAGTTGTTGAGGCATCCGCACTCGTCTAAGGATAATTCGATTTCATCTCTGTGTTTCACTAATCATTTCATGGCACACTAGAACTACCACCGCTCATTGTATTGAAAGGGTCGTGGGTGTTTATTCACGGAACCATCCGCCTGTATATCATGTTTATTTAATTACGAAATCGTTGATGAACATCCATCCTTTTGGCACAATTCGCCTCTTTTTATGCGCTCTAGAAGTCCACGTATAGATTTGTTGTCCCGGTAATCGGTCCCAACAAAATGACGGGGCGTATATGACGGGGATCCAAGTCTTTCATTGTACATGGCGATGTGTCCGCGCCAATGGATTTAGACATTCTGGTTGTTAGATAAATTGATGTACACTATATCAAGGATAAATCTCTCTAAGTTCTCTCGTTTTTGAATTACCTGCACTCACCTACTCAAATTGAAGCAATGGTTTTTTAGTTAGAGCCTGTCAAGATACATATTTTCAATAATAAAAAAATCTGCAATTAGGGCAAAAAGTTATGCTACACAGTCGATTTATCATTTTCCTGTATCCCCACTGGGCGATTTGGGGCATTGTTTTAGAGGTAGGGGTAACCTTTTTGAGCATAATGCAAAACCTGAATCCCAATGGTCCTACTATAAGTATTCTTATCCTCTATAAATACCAAATAGTTTTTAATAAAATGTGTGATTCGAAATCATATTTGTTTCATTTCGTAGTTATAGCTATATTAATGTTAATTAATGTCATTTTTTTTTTTCGGTCAAAATTTAGTAAATTTTGGTATTTGGCTTTTTTATTAATAGATGTTAGCCATAACATATACATGATGAATTTAGCTAATTTTGTGTTCTTGTAGAAGACAATATGCTGTCAGTTTTGGGAAAGTTTGAAACCCCACTTTTGGTTACATTTTTAGTAAATGGCTAATAAATCTACGCATTTTTTTTTTTTTTTTCCCTAACACAAAATGCGAAAATCATGATTTTTTAGCATGTTGAATATTTACGGGAACTATCAACTTATTTTGGGTGCCCCCTTGATAGACGAATGACAAAACAGTATATTTTTAAGGTTCATTGTACTAAAAAAGTACACATCAATTCAGGTAAAAGTCCAGAAATAGCATATTTTATGGTTGCCATGGTAACCATAACCACTCGAGCCTTGAATGACTCAAGTAAAAATAAGTTAATAGACAGATAACTTTTGAAGTTCTTTCCTTCCACCATATCATGTACTCAACATGGTGTGACCTTTAGTAAACAAATCTTAATCGATACATGTATCAGAGCAATTATGTTGCCATGGACGCGCCAAGATGCATAAAAACTGTGATTTTTACATGTTGAAGAGTTAGGGATGATAACTATGTTTTTCGTGCCCCTTAATGGTACAGACTGGCTCAAAGTTATTTGGGGTTCCGTTGACATAACAAAGTACAATAAAGTTAGGAATACAATATCTTCATGTTCCCAGGGTACCAGGACCACTAAGCTGTGAATGGCGAGGTGCAAATAGTTGTGCAAGTCAATAAATCTTGAAAGTTTATTACAACCTATCATGGTATCTGGCACACCCGGGTGAATTGTAACTATTTTGAATCCATTACAGGTCATCAAGCAATTACTGTTTGCCCTGGAAAACACCGCTCAAAGATGCTTCAACAGTTTTAGCATATTTTGAAAGTAATGTCATTCACATTCCAAATTATATTGAAAGGTACTTGTAAAAAATAAGGTTAACATACAGATTCATGAAAAATTGTGGCAATTGTGCATTTTTATATAAATCTCTGAAATTTGGCATATGGCAAAGTGGAATAGGTCTATTTTTCACAAGTTCAAACAAGTTAACTACGAGTTTAAACGGTAAAAAATATCGCACTGTCTTTTCACGATCAGTGGAAATTAAGGGTTACATTGGCATGATTGGCGAAACCTAACATTGTTCCAATTTGGTTTTAGGGTAAACAATTGTTCGTCGGGTTGACGTATTCCAAATATGCATAGTTTTGTTGATGTATGATTTTGGACGTTATGGTCAAATTATCCAACAAGGTCCATTTCAATTTTTACAAGATAAAAAAGGTAAAAGTTGCTCAAACCTTGGTAAAAGTGAAGTAAATTGTTCATCAAGGAAACAGTTTTCATCAACTGTTTTAGGATCATGCTAGGGACCAAATAAGTCAGAAGCCATGTAAAATCCAGTTGCCACTTGAGTGACCCAGGTGACTATAAGAGTGGCCTTCCTATACCCCGCTCGAGTCCCACACATGTGATTATAGTCCAAAATTTTCTTTATGCTTTTGCCAACATGAATAACTTGAGACATTTCTTACCAAATGGGAGCAACTTTAGTTTGTTTGCCAGGCCTGCCTACAAACAGAAGTTTGACTGTGGTGGCTATATTTACATTTTGACTAGGACTCCATAACTCCAAACCATAGGTTGCTTATGGGCATTTTTGACATTAGCTGGAATCCTTAGACCTGCGGACAATTTTGTGTAGGGTTTTAAACAAGATTGGAGAAGTGGAAGATTTTCTCTTATGTAACCTTGCAAACCCCCCCCCCCGCTCCCCACCGTCAAGCTAATAAATGGTATAAAAAAAACAATTTGGTCCATCATGCACATTCTTTCACACCATCCACTTTGCTATGTAGCATAATGATCAGCTCAGTCTCAAATACAAGGGTGTATTTAAAGAGACCTGGTACATTGAAAATAAAGGGCGCCCTCAAGATTTTTCAAATCGATGTTTTTGCATGGTTTGTAAAGCTTTTATAAAATATACAAAAGCCCTCTCCCGATATGATTAAGAATTAATCCCAGATCAGCGTCCTTATGGTTAAACAAACGATTTCTAATAATGTCGCCGGCGACAATGGCGTTAACAAAGAAAACGCACGCCGTACTAATTTTTCCCCACGCAATGCACCATGTTTGACACCGGTCCTGTAACCTTTGTGGTTTAAATATCAAGGATACAGGCAATGATATTCATGTAATCTACACATTTGTTGGATAAAGTTATGGAAACTTAAAAGTTAGTCTATAATTAAAACCTGGATGGTTTAACCTCTTATGAACCTCCGTACTGTTTGTGAGTAGTTATTTGTAATGTGTAAAATGTATCTCTGTTCTCTTCCAATGCCTAGACTATATTTATATGAGCAAATTGGAAAGAAATTTCATATTTTGTGAAAATGTGCCAGTTTCCCCCCCCGCTTTAAAGACTGAGTCAGAGATTTCGAAATAATGTTTTGGTTAATAATTAAAAAAGGCAACTGATGAATTAAAGAATAGTAAACATAAAAGCACAATTCCAAAGTTTTGAGATGATCCCGATCTTTCGTTTAATGCAGTAAACCATATAGATATATATATAGATATTAGATAATATCTATATATATATATATATATATATATACTATATATATATATTTCGTCCCTAGGATCCGGGTATAACAAAACTTCCGTATCCGGAATTTTATACAAAGTTGTGATTTTTTATATGAAGGACTTCGATTTGAGTTTAGCTATTTCACCCATGACTATACCTGGACACGCATTTGTATATCAAAAACACTATTTTCTTTGAAAATCGAGGCCCCTCAGCTGGAAATCTCTGAGTCGCCTTTAAGTGCGCCGGAGGGGGCGTGTCGCACGGCACCCAGGTAAGAGTAAAAAAAATAAAATACAAACCCTGCAAGTTTGAAATTTGCAAAGCCCCCTGGCTTTAGTATCACTTTTAAGTCCCCCACCAGGGGTTGCCGTAACCTGACCCATCTGACACACTGCTTTCTGACACACTTATGAATTTGGATGTTGTCCCTCGTGGCACACCGGACTAAACAGGTTGACGTCACCCGGGATGGTGCCGGAATGTTGTACCTTTTTTTGGAAACGATTTTTCAGACAGCTTAATGGCTGGTGGGATTAATTATGCCTAATTAGTAAAAAAATGATGGGGAGATACCCTTTTGAAACTGCGAATGAAATAAAGCATCACATTTAAGCTTATGTTATAACCACATTGTTAAATTGTACAAAAATTCCTGCCCCTTTAAGGTGCATGGACGATTTTTTCACATATCAGGTGTCCCCAAAAAAAATCTAAAGTCCTGATTTTTGCCCTATGGAAAGCTTTCCATAAAAATATCCCAATCCGAAGGATTAAGCTGAAAATTTCTTTGGTACAAAATCGGGAAATTTTCTAATTTTTAGCGAACATGTTAATCATCCGGCATTTCATTTCAAAGTCAAATATTTAAAAAACAAAACAACACCTTTTTTCTTTTCTCTTTTAAGATTTCTGTATAGCCAATACAAAGTAAGAAATCTATGAGCGTTTATTCCTATATGAATGGCTTTCTATACCAAGATGACACAATATTTGGTTATCTTCAAAATCCTTCTCGTTGCATTGCACCTTTAAACGAATAAACATTCTTTATGCCGTGAAGGGTTCCAATCAATAAGTGTGTCAGAAAAAAAAGTGTGTCAGATGGGTCAGTTCTACGAAACTCCTGTTGGATGACAGCGGTTGTATTAAGCAAGCCATCAGGAAAGGCATTGCACCCATCAGCAGGCCAAAAGTGTCAGATCGGTCAGGTTTACGGAAACTCACCTCACCAAGTTTCATGACCCCACATAACCTTGAAATGACTTCAAATTTTCAGCACTGAACGTTGACCAAACCTTGAAGTTTCATCATCATGATTATCCAAGCATTTTCATTGATTGGACCCTGTATTTGACCTTGGTGACCCTTAGATTCATGAAATTACCTTGAAAAAATGGTAGCAAATGTTGATTACCCCCACTAGGTTTCCCTGACCATACAAACATGTGCAGTGATTTGACCCTTAGATGACCCGAACGACCTTAAATGACTGCAAAAGAATTCGAATTGGATGTTGACCCACACCAAGTTTCAATCATGCCTACCACATGTTTAGTGATTTGACCTTGGATGACCTCGCATGACCCCGCATGACTTGAAATGACTTAAAAATCGGCACAGAATGTTGACCCCAAACACAACAACTTTCACCATTCTAACACCACAATTTGTCAATTAGCTCATTTGCAAAAGCAAAGAATGCCTTTAATTGGCCCACAAACTTTGACCCCCATCATGATTACACCACAGGGACCTCTCACAATACACCCACATATAACCTTGGGCCATGGTTCTTCTGATCAATTTTGGCTTGCAATTGGCCCAAATGCTTGGGCCAAGGAGATAAATTCCAAAACTACCGAAATGACAGAATGCCGCCTTTATTCCATCCACATAACCTTTGACCGCAATATTTGTAACACCTCAATGGGCCTTGGACTGTGCTTACTAAGACTGGCCAAATTTTGGTGATTGTAGCATTTGATTTCGGCGGAAAACAAATGGATAGATTTTCAAAGACCCACGTGCCTTCTCACCGAATTGGATTCACAACACCAAACTTGAACATTAGGCCAGTTGTTCTTCTGATCAGGTTTGGCTGTAATCGGCCCAAGCGTTTGAACAGGAGATACGAAACCATCAACCTAAGTCCAAATTATAGAACCCCTGAATAATCTCTACATACCCTTTGACCCCAATCGTGTACACCTCATATCCACCTTAGCGGAGTGCTTACCTGACCAAACTGTGGTGACCGGTACATTTGTTTGTTCCTGAAAACAATAGATTTTAAAAAAGAATGCCCCTTTAATCGCCATCACATGAACTCTCACCACAAACCCGATTACACCTCAGATGAAACTTTTACCATGTTCTCTTGCCAAGTTGGCTGATTTGGCCATAGTTGGGTCATTTGGAGCAATCTGTGACCGTGGAGGACTCAACAAAAACATGTTGCATTGTCAACATACTTTTAAAATTCGGAGATCATATAGTCAATGGATTGACCTTTGTTTTCATTTATCTCGATAAACAAATACAAATGAGGACTGCCAACTGCTTTTGAAACAATCCCTGTGGAAATGTTTTTTT
This sequence comes from Ophioderma brevispina, assembly GCA_023653785.1. Lineage (NCBI taxonomy): Eukaryota > Metazoa > Echinodermata > Ophiuroidea > Amphilepidida > Ophiodermatidae > Ophioderma > Ophioderma brevispina. The sequence continues at coordinate 18,176 of JAMKCH010015528.1, forward strand.
TTTTTTTAATTTTATTGTGTAATATTAAGGATTTAACCGTTGGCGATGAACCTTGACATTTTAAAATTTTGTATTTTAATATTATTATAAGAAAACATCCTACATAGGGCAAACTAGACCCTTTTTAATCCTTGCAACAAGCGAACACTTGGTTACTTTTTACAGCTGCAGCAATTTTCATTGACCCCCTGTATTAAGAATTTACCCCCTCCTGGCTTCTGCCCACACTTCCGGGAGGGGTACCCCCCGAAATTGGAATTACTGAACCATTTCTTAGAACACAAAGCCACTGAGAATGAGGCTCTGCGCCCACGGTTTTATTGAGCACAATTGTATCACTTTCTTCTTAACCCTAGATAAGGAAGCCCTTATCTCCAAATACCTCACAGCTACCTCCGTTAACTGGAGATAACCTTCATTAACTGGAGATCACAAGCTGAACCCCCACTAACGCGTTCTTATCTTGGGGTTACCCATCTGACCCCAAATAAAACAGTCCTCTCTTTAAAGGCTGCCTCAGAATTTCCCGAGGAGGGCTCCCGCAATTTTCAAGAAATTGGTGTTTTTGCATATACATATGCTTGTCCATATGCTAACACTATGTTGAAATAGCTAACTCAAAGCGATCCTTCATATGAACATCGCACTTGTAATCCCTTTCCAAGCCCGGAAATTTAGTTATACAGAGTACCTATGGCAATTGTTTATACTATACTACTGTTTACTGCGGGACGCAAGTAGTCCGATACTCTCAAACTGAACTTGGGAATTGGGCAATTTAGGTTACTATCTTTAGTTCTATTTGACTATTTTCAATAAATACAACAAAAAATCTATTCAAAATCTCTGCGGCAGCCTAAGTTAACAAAGCTTTATCTCGAGAAAGAAAGCGAAAACCCTAAATAACGGTCCTTATCTCTAGATAACAAACCTGAACCCATGTTAACACGCCTTATCTAGAGTTAACATTCCTTATCTGGGGTTAACAAGGCTTATCTCTAGATAAGAAACCCGATATGGGATAAGGCCCCTTATCTCTAATGACGCTCGTTAATTCAAGATAACAAAGCTGAACCCCAAATAACCGTCTTATTCTGTGGTTAACAAAGCTGAACCCCAAATAACGGTCCTCATCTTAAAGGCTGACTCAGAGAATTTCCCGAGGAGGGCGCTCAATTTCATAAGAAATTTTGTTTTTTTTTTTTGCATATACATAATGCTTGTCCATATGCTAAACCTATGTGAAATAGCTAAGCTCAATAGAAGAAGTCCCTTCATATAGAATCGCAACTTTGTTTATAAATTTCCAGATCCCCGGAAATTTAGTTATACAGAGTATCCTATGGCAATGTTATACTATATATACTAATGTTTTACCTGCGGTGGAAACGAAAAGTCCGATTCATCTAACTTTGGAATTGGGGCAATTGGTGGTGTTTTTAGGTGACTATCTTTTATAGTTCTATTTGACTATTTTCAATAAATTACACAAACAAAATATATTTCAAAAATCCGTTGCGTCAGCCTTTAAGTTCAACAAAGTTGATCTCGAGATAAGCTGAACCCTAAATAAGGGGTCCTATCTCTAGATAAAACAAAGCTGAACCCCAAATAAACAGTTCCTTAACCTGGGGTTAAAACAATGCTTATCTCTAGATAAGAAACCCTTATATGGATAAGGGCCCCTTATCTCTAATGACGCCAGTTAATTGCAGATAACAAATCTGAACCCCCAATAACGATCCTTATCTGAGGTTTTAACAAAGCTGCACCCCAAATAACTGTCATTATTTGGTTCCTTTGTTATCAATACGGGTGTTCCCATCATAGGCTTAGCTTTTGCTTACTCCAGAGATAAGGAGTTGTTAATTTAAGTTAAGGACCGTTATTTGAGGTTCACCTTTGTTAACCCCAGAAAGTGGCCCGTTATTTTGGAGTTTAAGCTTTGTTATCCCTCCCGATAAGGCTCGTTATTTGGGGTTCAGCTTTGCTACCCTAGATAAGGAGTGTTAACTCCCAATAAGGTGCGTTATTTGGGGTTCAGCTTTCTTAATCTCGAGATAAGAGACCTGATCCTAGATAAATAACGCTTCTTATCTGGGTTACACAGCTGAAGAACCCCAAATAAACGGTCCCTTACTTAAGTTAACAAATCTATCTCGAGATAGAAAGCTGAACCCTAAATAACGGTCCTTATCTTGGTTCACAAAGCTTAACCCCAACTAATGCCGCCTTATCTGGATTAACGAAAGCTGAACCCCAATAACGGTCCTTATCTCTAATACAAAGTGAACCCCCCAAGAACAGTCCTTATCTTGGGGTTAACAAAGCTTACTGCTAGATGAAACCGTTATCTAGGGATAAGGCATCTCCAAATAATGCTCAGTTAACCAAGATAACCAAGCTGAACCCCAATAACGATCCTTATCTGGGGTTAACAAAGCTGAAACCCAAATAAGGATGTTTTTGGGTTCAAGCTTTTGTCTACTCCATATAAGGAGTGTTTACCCAGATAAGGACCGTTATTTGGTGTTTCAGCTTTTGTTATCTCTAAGATAAGGAGCCTATTTGAGTTAGCTTTGTTATCGTTCAGATAAGGTGCGTTATTTGGGGTTCGGTTTTGTTATCTCGAGAAAGGGTGCCTATTACTCGAGATGATGCACCTTATCCCGAGATAAGCATTGTTATCTTGCCAATAAGGACCGTTATTTTTGGGTTCAGCTCTGTTATCCTGCATAAGCTTTTGCTACGTAAGATAAGGCGCGTTATTTGGGAGTTCAGCTTTGTTAAACCCTAGATACGGCGCGTTATTTGTGGTTCAGCTTGGTTATCTTCTCCCTCCCGTTACCGAATCGTTATCCTCCATTACGGAGTGTTTATTGGAGATAAGGCTTCCTTATCTAGGAAAGAAACGTGAGATACACTTGTGCGTAAATCAACGGTCACGAAATTGCTCTCCAAATGTCGGGCGGGCACCACAAGCGTTCGGCAACAGATAATAAAAAAACAGTCAACTCAAGGGCCGTACGTATGATTTATTTACACGGGAGGGAGAGGGTGCTGGAATTTCCGAAAAAGTGACCTTTTTTGGTAAAGTTGAACCTAACCCCCTACAATGTTCTTTTGGGGATCTTGTTTGAAAATCTTTTCGCCAAAAAGATGACTTTCTTGTCAATATTCTCTACTTTTGGACCTTTTTATTGAAAAAAACAAATCAACAAAAGGGGGAGGGGTGCGACCCCCTTTCACACCAAATTGGTGATCGTAGATTTAATTTGGTGGTGGGAAACCGAATGGAAATTTTCAAATAATGCCCCTTTAAAGAAGACGCTTCGAGATCTGCTCGAAAGAAATCACATATTTGAAATTTGGCAAGGAAAGCCTATCATAAAGATAATTCTATAGAATTCTTCTAGAATTTTTTTCAAATGTTTTATCAATGTCACATTGTGTCAACAAACTATTAGTTATTGTGTGACAACTATTTTCACAGCTCTAGTGGTCACTGGTTACCATGGCAACGACCATGAAAATTATTGCTATTTTCTTACTTTAGGTGTCTTATTATGTACAACAAACGTACAAATAAGTTTTGAGCCATTCCGTGCCATCAAGGATCAACGAAAATAGTTCTATCGTCCCGTACTCTTCATCCATGTTAAAAATCACAACCGTTTTCATGCTCTTTGGCACGTTTCCACTGGCAACCTAATTGCTCTGATTACCTGTACTCGATTAAGATATGTTTACTAAATGTCCACACCATGTGCAGTCCATATATGGTGGAAATAACTTAAAGGTCCTTGTTCCTATATACTATTTTCTACTTAAGTCATTCAACAGCTCTAGTGGTTACTGGATACCATGGCAACCATTAAAATATTGCTATTTCCTGACTTTACCTGACCTTTTAGTGTACTTTGTTATGTACATTGAACCTTAAATAACTTTGAGTCATTCTGTACTATCAAGAGGGCAAACCAAAAAATAGTTGAATCGTCCGTAACTCTCAACCTGCTTAAAAATCACATTTTTTAAGCATTTTTGGGAAAAAGTGCATAATTTCATGCTATGTTTACTAAAAAGTAACAAAAAGGGGTTTTCAAACTTTCCCAAAACTGATCCAGCGTTGTTTCTTTTAGAAAACAAAATTTAGCTTATTCACATCATTATTTGGTTATGGATAACATATTTTAAAAGCAAAATCCAAAAATTTGCTAAATTTTTTGACTCCAAAGAAAAATGCCATTTATATATTTACCTTAAATAGCTATAACTACCCCTATTGACCATATATTTTAAAAAAAATCACACAATTAAAAACTGTTGTAATTTGCCTCGGATATATGTTTAGCTAAGTTTGCTTTTGTGTTCAGATTTTGAAAGTGTGCTCGAAAGTGTTACCCCGACCCCCTAAAAAATTGCTCAAAATTTTGGACCTATTGGACATACGTGAAATAATAAAAGCAGTATATGCAAATCTTTTGCCTGATTTCCCAGAAATGTTAATTATCCAAACTCAATTTATCTAGACAGGTTCTATCTAAAAACATTACTTCAACTTTCTAGTAGGTGAGTGCAGCTAGACCCCCAAAATCAGCGGTCCAGTCCTTGACTATAAATGGTTATTGACAAATTGTTTAGACAAAATGGGTTTAGACCAATTGAATTTAGACCAAATGGGATTGGACAAATGGCAATAAAAACTGTCCTGGAATGCAGCCTATAATTTGCAAGAGCTATTTGCATATCGTTGATGCCTTTTTCGTCTCTCAGAGGACCGTTTTCAGGTGTAGGTGTGCGTACACGAAAACGCCGCAAATAATTACCTTTTTGCTGGAGAAATAAAATGTCAGCCTCTCTAGACTACAAATTGAAAAAGAAAAACATGAAATGAATCAAAACAAACATACATCATCATTGAAATTGGGAACAATTCTTTTACTGGGAAATGACTGTGTATTTGGCGATGTTTTTTACGTTACAGATTTTAAGATTAAGGCAAGACAGCAAACCTCATTATTCTTGTGTTTTTTACATTTGATTCTTTGTACGTAATAGATCAGGTTGGTTTGGATGAACAGGTAGTCCCTAAATAACTGTGGGAGTTAGGACCAACCCTGCAATACATTGTGTAGAAGAATATTATTGGAAGTTTCAGATGGAGTAGTCAGTTCGTTCACGCAAGAACCGAGGATACCGCGCTGCAAAAAATAATCCGTTAAATGTCGTAGTAAATCTGTACCCAAAACACATAGTAACCTAATCCAATTATCATGCAGTGACAAAGGTACTTGTGTCGCAAGTATTCCACCATCACATGTATTCAATACTGCCAGGGGCGGATCCAACCTCACTGGAGGGGGTGCCAAGATAAATTTTATAAATTTAGCTGTGATGTAATGGCTGCGTAGCAGCCAGGCGCCGATCGGCGCGGGGGTGGGGTGGCGGGAGGGGGATCCCCCTTCCGCGCGAAGCGGGGAAGCTCTTCACTTTTTATCATGGCAATCACTTTTACACTGTAGTTGAGGGGAATGTTCAATATCATTATAATCTAGTGCGCTGGAAAGAGTTCATTGTTTTCAGGACAATTGATCAGGACTTCGAATATATAAATGATCACAAATTAACAGTGGAGTAAACAGTTCAACGCCGAGGCACTGTGAAGTTTGACATGACCGACGAGAAGGTCAAGCAATTTAGATAAAAATTAATGTAGCAAGGGAACAAGCGTACCAAAACAAATGATCGAGAAGCTTTATCGGCTGTCGTAAGGGCCGCACCAATAGACTTCAAGGGGGGGGTGGGGTGGAAATTGGGATGAGGGAAGGTTTTTTTTTTTCGTTGGCTTTTGGGCAGATTTTTTTTTTTCTCAGTCAATAGCTGGATTTTTTTTTGCCTACTTGAGGACGTATTTTTTTTTTTTTTTGGGTGGCGGTTTGCTCATTTTGTCATGTTTTTTTTTTTTTAATGTTAGACCCCTGCATATTGGGGGCCGGGGTTTGAGGTAATAGTCATGGCACCTTGCAGGTAATAAGCGCGTCAGGGTGTGCTGCAGGGAGGGGGTTTTGTGCGCAAACCTTGCATCTTTACTTTTCCCCAAACCACATTTTCCCATGCAATGGATAT
>JAMKCH010015529.1:0-25158 GCA_023653785.1 Ophioderma brevispina
TTTTTTTTTTTTTTTAAATATATGCTGATTCATGGCAATAGTCCTGGACATGCCCTCTTAAAGAAATCAAATGTGTCGCTGAACTAAGGCACTTGGGACGGCCTGCAGGGTTCGCCAGTTTCTTCCACAGGTGGAAAAAAACGCGTTTTTTTCCGCGTTTTTTTTCCACTTGGTAAAAATAGTGTCTCTTCCAGTTTCTTCCACTGAAGCTCAGAAACTAAAAAGTCATTTAAACTTTCCCTCTTTCAGCAATGACTTGCACTTTTGGTTTTATACTATAGAGTGACTAAATATAGTGAAAATTTTAAAAATACCATTCAGGGCCCCCCTACCTACCCCTTGCAATTGCATAATTAAACTCTCAGTGATTTACAAGTACTAATATAACAATGATTACTGGAAGACTGATAAGACACTTTTCACACCAGCAAAGGCCAGTCGCGACTCTTTGTAAATGAATATCTCTTCAGTTCTTTAAACAAAAGTTATAGTCTCCCAGGTTCTCCCCACGAGCTACAATTAGTATTAAAAGAATCCATAATGGTTCTACTACCTTGTTAGTGATTTGGGTTGGTTTTAAAATTAACAAATTTGGGCCATACAGAGCTTTTTTCATTCATTGTTTGCATCTACAATTACAACTATATGAAGATATAAATGTGCACATGGAAAGATTGGAAAATGGGTTACAATCATCATCTGCATAATTTGATTGCAAGACAAAACAAAATTGTGAACAAATTGACTATATACTTGCAAGGTATACTAACATTCTATAAACCTGTAAATTAATTCTAAAAAAAAACAGATTGTCTGTAAAGTAACTAAAGTAGATAAATATGGTGTAATTTAGTTTGTTGTTCATATACATTTCTTTATTTCTTCCAGTTTCTTCCAATTATTCTGTCTTCTTCCAAGTTTCTTCGCAACCTGTCTTCGGAAGAAACTGGAAGAAACCCCTTTTTTCCAGTTTTCTTCGCATTCTTCCGGAAGAAATAGGTTTCTTCCGGAGTTTCGAACCCTGTAGGAGAGCCCCAGTTAATGCCATTTAGTATTATATTGCATATTTCACTGCTCATTCATGCTCAGTTTAACAAGGTCATCATCCTCTCTCTCTCGGGTTTTTGCTCTAAATTTAGTCGTATGGTTACAGATGTGCCTGTGTAGAGGTGGTTAAAAGGAAAAATTCCTTTTCACACATGGGCCTTCACAGGTTGACAACTTTAGCCAAAATGGGTTCTTTTATGGACTACACCATAAAAGACCAACTTCAGTAGGGTTTTCCTCTGTAATTAGATCAGTGATGAGCTATGATTTTACTATGGTTACTCTCTGTGGTTACTCTCTACTTCGCTATGGTTTACGAGCCAATTATCAAATGCACTCGTGCAAAAATCTCACATTTTGGGAAAATTGGAGGTGCTCTTAAAAATGTGCTATTTTTGCTTTAAGAGAAAATTTAACAGGTATGACTCTTCATGAAGTTATGACACCAAACTGTTTGACTTCACTGTATGATTCCTTTGGTCCTTAATCACTTATGTATTGCAACTGCCCCTTCCATTTCACTTTAACTTTGCCAAATTATACTAGCTATCTGTCTAACTCAATCACAACAGAACAACTAATTCTGAGGCTTCATTTGCAGCAAAATGCTACGTGTAAATCAATGTACCGATAAGACAGAACGAAGCAGGAGCAGGAGTCTACCCACAACACATGAAGAAGACCGCACTTCTTATACAGGTTCAGCCATCTATACTTGTAGGAGCTTTTGGCTACGGATTGCTAGAGAAAGCTGTCTATAAAACCGGCCCTGGTTTTGTGTGTGTGTTTATCTGTGTGGGTTTTTACCGATCAAAAAACCCTGGATACGAGAATTTTAATCAAAAATGCAGACACACTACAAAAACGAGGATCTCCTTGGTTTTCGACAGTGCCAGAGAGTCGAAGAAATCTGTTAAAACCCATGGGGGGGGGGGATTTTGCCCACTTTGTGGCTCACATGGCAGGTCCCCAGTCCTCACGTGAAATAATCCCTGTGGTGTAAGTCCATGGCCCAGCCACGGTTGCGTGGTGAACTTTCAGATGTGTGTGTCCTTGGTTTGGGCCTGTGTAAAATCAGGTCCTTGGTGCATGTCCTTGATTGTGTCAAAAGTGTTTTACCCATGAACTCAAACATTCTTTTGTTGAAATGGATTTTGATGAAATTTGGGTGAAATGATACTTGAGGTACATAATAAGTGTGGTTACCAAATTTGAGTTAAAGGTTATCAAGCGTTCATTTGTGAAATGTTGTGTATTTGTGGTGCATGTGTATAAAATGCTAAACCTGAACTTTGAACTGAAGTGCGTTCTGCACTTTTGGATGGGCTTATGGGGCTTGACATGTAACTGCCCATATTGAAACCACGATTGGTACCGCAGATTTGTTAAACGTGTTATTTCTTACAGGCTGCCATAGTGCGTATAATGAAGATGCGTAAAGCATTACGGCACCAGCAGCTTTTAGGAGAAGTGCTAACACAGCTCTCAAGTAGGTTCAAGCCTAGAGTGCCTGTTATCAAGGTATGTGACTACCAAGGGCAGTGCAAAGATTATACTTTGTTCATCACCAAATAGGCAAGACTCTTCACACCGCAAAAAATAGTGTGGGTATAATTTGCAAGCAGCACTACCACAGCAGATGTACATGTAGTGAGTGATGTCCGCATTGTGCACGCTTATGGCAAGAGGCGTGCATGTAAAATGGAATTCCAAATGCGTTTAAACAAAAGCCGAATAATTTTTGCCTATTAGGTGATGAACAAAATATAGTGCCTTTCTATAGCAATGCAGTTCAGTAACTTATTTAGAATAACCCCATTTTGGTGTCGTCTGCTGCTAGCAGAGCGGCACAAAGGAATTATTTTGGTAGTGTGTGTGTGTGTTCGTATGTGTTAAAAATGCCAACCCCGCACTTATTGAACTCAATACTCTTTTACCCATTGATCAATTAACTTCATTAGTTAGTAGAAGAAGCACTGGCCCAGGACTCATATGAGGTGTACACAGATTGACCTTTAATGACCCCATGTGACCCTTGACTCCATTCACAAACTGCAGTGGCAGATGACACACATATTCCAGGAAACACTATTTTTTATTATGATTTTGATTGTCACCCAGAAAACACAATGTTGTGTACCTATTGAGTGTTTAATTCTCATCAATAAATGGCGGTGTGCTCTATGGACAAGTTGGCGAGTTTGTTTGTATTGATCTTTTTCTACAAACTTGCATGCTTACAATCCGAAATGTACCAATTTTACAAAGATACCTAGTCTATTGTAAATTAAAAAGCACACATGACACTCACTCACCAAAGTCCCTTTGTTTTGTTTTCAGAAATGTATTGACATCCTCATAGAAAAGGAATACCTTGAGCGGGTCGACGGCGAGAAGGACATGTACAGTTATCTAGCATAATCTTATCCCACGTCAAGATATTTCATGTCAGGACATAGCTCCCTTTCAAAAAAAAAGTCATTTGACTAAGCAAATCCGAGTGGAGAAAAGTGGTATTCTGGGAAGAAGGATATCATTTATTTTTCAAAATTTGGTTGTGTTTCACTCTTGGGCCATTCTAAGGTCACGTTTGTGACCCAAAACAGGTAAATTTCCACTTTCAACCCAATGCTGCCCTGGCAACACAACTTATTTGTTACCACTCCTGACATCACTAACAACCTTGAGTACAAACCCTACCAAAAACAATGCTTCCAACCCCTGCTAGATTGGTCACCCTGTCATGGGGGACAAATAAAGTTCGGTCACACACGTGATCGAACTTTACCTCCCCCAGGACAAAACAACCAATCCAGCGAAAGTGGAAACGCCATTCAGTCAGGCTTGGACTCAAGGTCACCAATAATGTCAAAAGCAACAACAGATCGGCCACGTTGACAAAACAGCACCGGGTTGAAAGCCAAAATTCACCCGTTTTAGGTCACAAACGTGACCGAAGAATGGGCCTCTTGTGTGAAGTTAAAGCAAGTCGTGTAGTGTATGCCATTACCACTTTGTTGTCATATATCATAACCAAACCTTTTGTGGGGTAGTGGAACTAGCAGGTAAGAGTGATCAGAAGGTTCAAATCTTGTTGAACTGCACTCTGGCTCATTATTTCTTAGACATGTGCATTGTGTTTTTCTGCTTCTTCCAAAACACCACGGTGTGCTGTATCGGTGGCGAAGCTTGCTAACGTCCTAAAATGTCCAAGAAATTATGCGCCCAAGTATAATATACAAATATATATATACTGCCGTGATAGGCGCTGGTTAAAACTATGAGCCCGAGTTGACATCAAGTAGGCCTAAATTTTCCTGAGGAATGCAGCCCCGAAAGAAAATAGTAGGTCTACTTGATGTTACCGAGGGAGCATAGTTTTTGGCCAGAGGCTTGAATAAAGGCAGTATATATTTGTTTCATATACTTCATTAATCAATTTCAATAATTTTTGTCTCTCAATACTCAATTCAAGGTCGCCTTTAGACAACAGCGAGATTCGGAACCTCAAGTACCTCGCTGCGTTTCATGCATGTGCAATATCACAAGCCAGCTACTATTTATGGCTTGGAGGTACTATTTACGGATGTAAATAATACCTTGCATACGTCTTCATCAAAATAGTGAGACTATTTCAATTCACATGAGAGACGTTTAACCAATCGACAAGCTCAAATTTCTTAATGAGGTATATAGTATGACCTGCTTGCTTGGTCTTCCAACAGGTGTGTGACATAATCAAATGATCTTGAAAAATAATTGCTGGTGAATCAGATAATCAAATCACCTTGGAATTTTTATTACATTGTAAAATTGTTCTAAAATTAAGGTTATTTCACCCTCTCTTCGTAGCCAGCAATTTGAAGCGCAAACATTACAAGCTTAGCAGGTGGCTTAATCCCAACTCCAGCCAGGAGGTTTTTCGGCTGAATTTGCTGAATAAACTTGCAAATGAAATGTCTCGGACACAAACCAGGTCATTGTACAGTTCTGTACTTGGAAATTTCTGTCTTGTTGTCATGCCCTTTGGGCCAATCCCCATATGAGTCATCATAAGAACTTGCGTTGATCTTTGCAGTGACTTATCCGGAACCATATTAGTGCATTCAAATTAACGCAGTGTGGATTTTTTTATTGCTGTCATGGGATTGAAACCCAAAACAAAGGATTGATCACTAAAATGATTTAGATCTTAAAGGCACTATCAGTGATTTGCTAAATCATAAAATCGAAAAAATCTTCAAAAATCAGATTTTTGCATGTCTGTAACAAGTACGGGTACCCAACATACCCTGCAAATGATAAGACCAGAAGCAACCTAATAAGCACAGAATCCGATATGAACGGACACTTACTACAACACGTAATTCGTAATTCAATGGAGAGTCAAATCTTTGAAGACTGCCGTTTTCTTTTCTGGCAATTCTTCAGTTGGAAAAAATAACTTATGAGAATTATACAGACTCAACCATCGATTTTAAGCTATTACTGCACATTTCAAATATTTTGACTCTTTCGGGTGAATCACTGATAGTGTCTTTAAATCAGCTCTGAACTCAGTGCCATTGTCAACATGTCTTTTATCCTTAACAAGCTTTATAGCACAAAATACCACAGTGTGAAATGAAGTTACAGGGCTCACGTTTAAATGCTGTGGTATTTTGTGGTCTATGGGAGGTGCTCAAAAAATATGGCCTGCCTTGTATCTCTGTTTGATGGGTTACCAATAGACCATGCCACCCAAAGTTTTCAAACAAATTAGTGCCTGGGCTATCAACATACTTGAGGGAACATGGCATGATCGAGATCTGCACTATTTAATGGGTTTCATGGATTTAGTGAGAGTTTTAAAAGCACGTCCATGGCAGCTGCACGATATTTCTTTTGTTCCTCAATCTCAGTGATGTAAAAGGTGACATGGTATATGTTATGACAAAATATATACACTCTTAACGTTGTTTTATAAATTCAATGAAAATTGAGTTTTAGTAGATGTAAGTGGGACTCCCACGGTAAAGGTGTTTAATAAATAACTTGTCTATAGTGCATTTAGCTTCCACGAGTCAGTGACATCAGCACGGTCGGGCAGGTATTTCTCGCGCACATTAAGTGCCGGCTTTAAATGTGCGTGCATGTATACCGGCAATTTCAGAAACGTTCGCAATTTAATGCTGCGGCCACTGAATGTTGCACTGACGTCACTAACTCGAGGAAGATAAATGCACTATGAAAGTGTTGTAATTGCTTCGCTGAAATATCTTCCAAACAATGTGGTTATTGATTTTTTTTTGTGCGTGATAATTTTTTTTGGAAGGGAGCTGCCTTGATCGAGTTGAAAATAATTTAATGTTATTTGAGTTTTGATGAGGTGGGCCACTGCATTCCATGCAGGGCCGTAATAGTATATGTACACGCATGCATGTACATTTTATGCAGAGGGGTACTTCATGCCTTTGTTTTTACTTGGAGAGACTTTGAACACTGGGAGCAGCCATGCGGATTCCATCTATCTAGCTGCATTACCGGGATCGACATTTTTTCTGCGCCAAAGATAAAAGGACATTTTCAACTGCCTGGCATTTTTTCTCTGTTCGCCGATGCTTTAGAATCAGCAAGAAGATGGCTTCTCATTCTCACAACTTTGTGCATTTCAACTGACACTTTTGAAAACTATCTATGTTAATGTCTCCATATCACAATACAGGTAAATTTGTATAAAAGTGGGTTTTTGCAATTTCTAATTAATTACCTTGCTTGTGAATTATAGAAAGAAAGTGCAGTTCTGAGGGGTGTGATTGCTGAAAATTTGGTAAATTATGTAAAGATAGCATGCAGAACAGCCATTGATATTGGATATAACAGCAAAATTACTCCCTGCCAGAGCTCGGGCAGCAATTGTACATCTCTTCGGTGAAACTCTTTAACTTAAGGACATAGCTTAAATAGTGAAACATGTTCGAATTATTATGAACTTAATGTGGTCGAAATGAGCACCAAATGTCTGTGGCTGAAGTGAATTTGGAGGGGAACAAAAACTGAGCAAGTGGTATTTCAGTAAATCAACTATTGAGGGTCTCTGGAAGAACATATTCCAAGCCACATTGACAAAAACTGAAATACAGAGGTTTAAGGGGATTAGACTGTAGTACATACAGATTGAGCTATTACAAGTGTTATCTGCAACCCTAATCAAATGATGACAATAGCGTTTTAGGACACAGTTGGATTTACAAAAGACTTGGATTATTTTGCTTTTTGTGATTTCATCTGAGGATATCAGTGTATGGTCTAAACATAACCTTGAAAATGTATTTCCAAATTCTCAGTTGAGTAAGATATTTTGTGTTAAGAGCAAGTGTATCACAGGGTCTATAAGTAGCCACTGTGTCATCATTCTGTCCATTTTAAGTGACCCATCTCTGAATTCCATGCATAGAAATCAATTCTGCAGTCCTAAGGCGAACAGTCAACCAGTTCGAAGGTCAAGGCATCGCTGTTTTGCAATATGCCCATTTGCATTCTGGACACAAATTTCAGTACAGATATTAATGTTGGTAATTCAATCCCCAGGGTCCACCCCTGGGTCTGACAGGGGGTAGGGAAACATCGAAAAAGCTCAACAATGCACAAAAAAGTGAACATATGGCCATATTTTTTTTCTAGATGAACTAGTGTAGCCAACTTAGGTATATTGTAGGAAGGCAGAAGCCCCTACCAACTATGTAATTCATTCCCCAGGGTGCTCCCCTGAGACTAACGGGGGAGGGGGAGACATTAAAAGGCTCAACAATGCACAAAAAAGTCAACATTTGGCCATATTTTGAACTAGTGCAGCCAAACCTAGGAGGGCACAAGCCCCTACTAACCATGTTATTAATTCCCCCAGGGTGCTCCCTTGGGTCTTTTAGGGGTGGGGAAACATGAAAAAAGGTCAACAATGTGCAATTTGTCCAATTTAATTACCAATTTTACATCCTTCTACGATTGTTTTAAATCCTTCCATGACCCACACACAGAAAGAGGATATCAACATACAGGATCTTGTTCTGAAATTCCTTACATATTTCCCTTTTGATCATCCAAGGGTTTGGGGAGAAATTAGCAAAGATCACAACAGAATGTATGTCAACACTGAGTATGAGAGCTCTCTTGCACTTTTGGAGCCAATATAATAATGACCTGCTTTGGGTCAGCTGTGAGTTTGTTTGAAGGTGAGAATTGACCACATGTCGTTAAAGACACTGCAGGTTCACATTGAAAACAGGTGGCACTACAAAAGATCCATCGCAAAATGTACACAATATATATCGTCGGTGGTATTACATATGACGTGATATTTTGCCATTTGCTTCTAAATATATTTGGTCCCAAGGCCCCAAATTAATTAGTAATTATTGATTTGGCGTATGGTGAAGAAAATGGAAATTTGTGTATTACATACTGGCGTTACTCTCTAGACTCAATATTGTTTAAATTGGTATCACTTTCAAACCTGTTTTTCGGGAGGAAACTTAATTTGCCCTTTTTCACCCCTTAAGTCACAATGTAATACCACAGACAATAATTATTGTAAATCAAACAACATGCCCTGGATCCTGTGAAACGATGACAAATCAATGCAAAGTGCCCACGGTATGCTTACAGTGTAACTTTTGCTCTGCAGATGGCAACTTATAGCAAGTAGTCAATTGTTAAACAGCAGTATTGTATTATCAGGTTCAGCGGCGCTCTGATATGTGGAATTGCCTTGCGCGAACCCTCATTCCCAGGTAAAGCCAAAGGCTGAACCTGAAATGGGAGCTAAGCGCATGGTGATTCCTCATATCAGAGCGACACTGAACCCGATAACAAATTTATCATACCACTAGGTATATTTATAATAACAAAAAGCATCTGTTCTTGAATGAAAACATTTTTTGTCATAAGTAAAGGTATCATAAACCAAATTTCCATGCCCAACGCGTAGAAGATAAGTCTTACCGCACTGTAAATGAATCGGGTCTGTACGTGGTCACCGACCTGATGCAGTGCGTAGTACGCGCCGAATACACGCTCACTGACCTGATACAAAAATATATAGCCGGTAGGTGGTATCCTTGATCTCTCCGTAATGGTATGATAAAAATCGGTTTCTTGGTAATTGGAATGAGTAGAGGATGTGGGAAGTGATGATGCGCAATGTGGACTTACTTTATCCAGCTGTGACACAATAAGTCGCATCATGGCCTGATGCGGGTGCGTATTGGCGTCACTTTCCGGCCCATGTGTAAATGCTGCGTCTTGATCTCAAATGGATAATCAAAACTGGACATGACCTGCAGGCAATTTATCAACTGTAAAACATAAAATCAAAGAATCTGTGCACACGTTGATTTGTTCCCAAATCGATATTGGTGGTACGATTCATTTTCCTCAGCCTCGTCACCGTACAACATATTTCTGGGTACTGGTAGTAGATCTTATAGAAAATGGCTTGAAGAAATTAAATCATATCTGCTAGTCTTGCAAATACTGGGTGATTAAATAAAATGCCTGTGTGATTTTGACCATAAATCTGTGTTTACAAGACTGTTTAAAATGTAGATAATCAAAACAAAAAAAACAAACTTTGTTTGGGAACAATTCAATATAGGTATTAACAGGTGCCCATGGGGAAAGTGTAATAGGATGTGTAGATACATATCCCCACTCATGGCTTGGCCGTGTGGAAGGCCAAGAGAGAGAGGGAGGGTTTCCAAAGTTATTTCATACATTTGTACCAATGTGGTGACATTTGGTGTACTGAATTACCTTGCACTCCAAGCTGTATTTTCTCTCTCTTTGGTAAATATATATATGCCACCTATTGGAACTAGTCATTATAATTTTGTTGTATGAGTGTTGTGTATACACAAACTATCATCCTACTTTTCAGGGGTGCCTTTTATACATGTCTTGAAGCAAGCAAGCGGTGGTTAAATTTTGCAAGCTTAATTTGCAGCTTATATGTTCCACTGAAACCTTTTTTTAGGTTCAAAGCTTTTGTTGATAGTTTCAAATGGGACCTATATTGAAATTAATTGGTTGGAACCCTTAATTTTTGCATTAAAGGAGAACCTGAACTAAGAATAACATATACACTATACGCTATAAAACTAATTATTGAACGCATATCGACTAGTTTCATGGATAAACGGAATTATACTAACCATAAAAATGAATAAAAAGATTTTGTCTGACCATGCGCTATTTGAAATTCACGCTAGTGTATATGGGATATGTATACGTGTTATGCGATACGGACGGCACAGTAGCATCATACACCTTCACATGCGACGCTTTCATATGTGTATTTCCTATGGCGTGTATGACGCAAACATGCCGGCCGTATCACACAACATGTTATACATGGTCAGACTAGATGGTTTTATTCATTGTTATGGTTAATCTAATTCTGTCTTTCGATGAAACCACTCGATATGTGGTCAATAATTATTTTATAGAGTATATTGTATAATATTATTTGTCATAGGGGTTCTCCTTTAAATAGTACCAAATGTTTTGGGAGACCTATTTTGTATAAAGAAAAACAATTTTAAGCATGTAGAATATGTTGGCAACACACTTGTTGACTATATACAATAGTTGGTGGCCCACAAGACCATAAATGAGTGAGATCAAAATGAAACTCTGTAGAGGCACTGTTTTCATGACTTTAGAATGTTTGTATAACGTCTCAGTTTGAAACCATGGGCTGGTCAAAGATGTGATCACTGCCAACCGTCGTAAGCGGCGAGTAAGAGGGAAAAGCGGGTTAAGTATATGGGAGAGTTCACCTTAAAGCACCTTAAAGCATGATAATGGTCAATATTGGCCCAGCCGTTGGCAGAAGAAGGCGAAAAAGCGATGGTCGGAAGGAGAAGGAGAAGACTAAACAGCATAAGCAGAATACTATGCCCCGTTTCACGGGCATAGTAATCAGCTATGTATAACACAGGGTTTGTCATAAGTCCAGTGCAGTGATTGCTGCTACAATTTTGGATTGCTATAGCTCTAGATACCAGCGGGTTACTGAATCCTACACTAAGTTGTATATGAAGAGTTGATTTCCAAAAGGGCCTAAATCCACTCCTAATAGTTCTGAGAAAATCACCTTTTTAATATTACCATAATTGTACTTTATCAATTCTTCTAATTTTGTTGTCAAAGACCCTACATGAAGAAGCCAAAAAACACATTAGTTTTACTAATTTTTACAGGGTTTTCTATGCATTTCTTTATTTTCTGTGTGAAGTGGATTTAGGCCCTTTTGGAAAACATATTTGCAGACCAAATTTGGGCAAACTATCTTAAAACAAGATTCATTGGGAAAATTGAAAAGCACATCGAAATTGCTTATAAACTCTTCAAGTTATGACATTTAGTTGTTTTTCAAGATGACTGCCAATTTTGAGTATTTGTGGAAATGTTGGATATAGACGCCTAAGGGTGAAAATTCTGCCTACATGCATGTGTAATTAATGGTTATTGGTTGTACTCGACACCAACAATGTGTCACTGCAGACTTCAGCAATATTATACCACCAATATGAAATGGATCAGTTTTGTAATGACTGGAATGGAAAATTCTTTGCCTGGTATGCATGTGCAGGGGAAACGGATCTCATTGGCTTTGGAATGCCAATTATTAACACAACAGATAAAGCAAGGTCCTATATTCTAGGTGTTGCACAGTGATGTCATGTCAAGAGGAGAAGCAATTACATTATACCCTTTGTGCCTACACTATATAATGTGCTTTATTCCATTAACAGAATAAAAAGCGCATAATACAGAGTAGTGCATATGCTATATCACATGCTTTATTCTGTTAATGGAATAAAACACATGATACAGAGTAGGTGCAAAGGGTATAATGTAACTATGCCATAATTACATACAGTTCTTTCCAATACCTTGAAATCAATTGTAGAATAATCCTTCTTCCACATCACCTATGACAGTGGTGTACACATTAGGAATTTTTGAAAGCTAGGGATCTAAGCATTTCCCACTTTGAGATGAATGGTGCAATTTTGGCCAATTTCACTCTTGGAGATGCAAATTAAGACATTGGCAGAGAGTTCACCAAGTGGCCTCTCATTGGGCAGTACCACTAATCGCCGCAATATTAATTGTTTGAACTAAGCGTATGCAGGACCGGTACATGGGGGAATCGCATGCCTATTTTTATCGTTGTATTTATGTGCTGTCTACAGCAGTGCGACCTTCACGCACCAGATTGTTGGAATCAGTTCAAACAATTATTACTCCAAGTGAAGTGCAGTGCAGGACCCTTGGGCCTTCAGACCTCATTCCTCGTGTGAACACCACTGTCCAAGTTGCATCAACACTGACCTGTGACATCACTTGCAAATTCCTCCGAGATATGGGAACTTGCTTTATAAGATGGGAGTGTTCCATAGTTGCTCCTTTTGTTGTATATGATCATTTAGCCTTCACCCTGTAAATTAAAAGAGTGTTTGCTGCATATGTACAAGTTGTAATGCCTAATGCATGGTACAGTGTTTCTAGATGTTTCAGTTGTGGTTTTCCCTTTTTTTTATAGGGAGAACATCATTTTCCCTTGCATTAAATTATTAACTATTTAAGATCAACTTGATTTGTTGCAGCATAATCCAGTATTAAATTTGCAAGGGAATATTTTTGACCAAAAATATTATTTTTGAATAAATTCATATCTGGGTTATAGCATTAAATTAGTGAAGCAAATTTAAGTGGGATTTATTCAGTCTGTGCTCATGAAAAGGCATGTTTTTACCAGGCCGGAATACTTACTACTTCAGTAATGAGATGATTGTTTTTATTTTTTCTGTAAGAATCTGACAGTTTTGTTTTCAAGTGTAATGCCTTATAAACAATGCAGCATGTCCCATAATGGTAGGTGAGCAAAAAATATTGTGCAGGACTTTTTATTTTAAAATAGAGCTTGATTAAGCATGTTCATTTAAAGTGTATATTGGTCTCACTTGACACTACATCAAGAGAGCAGGTGTTAATAAGGGAGTAGGTATTTGCAAACTGAATTGACATGGCTATACAGATCTCTCCGTCACTGCATGAGTCCTCTCCCAATCTTCAGTGCAACCCAGAGTATTCCTTTAGGTATACTTCGTCCAGCCTGAACTAATGAGTGATGTCATAGCTTTCGCGCATCAATTGTGCGTGCATATCGTGCACGCCGACTTTGTACGCTCCCAATCACATTTAAAACTGCGTGAAAGCTATGACGTCACTCCATAGTTCAGGACGGACAAAGTATACATCCCCAAGTTTTACCTTCAGTACATCCCCAGTATCTTTTAAGTACATCCCCAGTATCTGCCAGTATCTGTTAAGTACATCCCCGGTATCTGTTAAGTACATCCCCAGTATCTGTTAAGTACATCCCCAGTATCTGTTAAGTACATCCCCAGTATCTTTTAAGTACATCCCCAGTATCTGTTAAGTACATCCCCAGTATCTGTTAAGTACATCCCCAGTATCTGTTAAGTACATCCCCAGTATCTGTTAAGTATATCCTCAAGTATTCCCTTTATCACATCCCCAAGTGTTCCCAATTGCATAAATTAAGGGTATTTTTTTGTGGGCCGCCAGCATAGCTGGCAAGACCATTTAGCAATACGTTGTGCGTGTGGATGTGTGTCACTAAAACTGTTAAGTTTTTAAAATTCATCTCAATTGAAAAGTTGAAGTTCAATTGGAATCACTCATGTCATGCAGGCGCTGATCTAGGGAGGGGGCAGAGGGGGCGCGCGCTTCCCGATAATTCTGCAAATTCTTGCAAAATCAGCCCATTTTGGACAAGTTTCAGCCTTCAGCCCCCCGGTAATTTTGACGTTTTTCAAATCCTGGATCCGCTCCGTCATAGGTGCAACATGGGATCCCTCAATTGTTGATGAGGTCAGAGGTCACATGCCAAGGTCAAAGGTCATGTGAGGTCGAGTTCAAATAGGCTGGGCGACCCACAGCTTATATTCTTTGAATATAGCGAGCGCACAAGCCGAAAACCACGAAATTCTAGTTTGTATTACTATGTGTCACACTGCTATGCTTGATTAAAAAAGGGTACATTTGTATCTTTGTTTTAATTTAAAAGATACATTTTTTTCCTTTGGATTTGCATTAAGAATACAGTTTCCTTGACAATGTAGGTTCAATTAGAGAAAAATGGAGGTGATATGCGAGTATACTAGTTGGATTTATTAATCAAAAGTGAGTGTATGCCCATATAAGGCACATTAATGCACTAGCAAGGGACCGGACCTCTAGCAGCAACTGCATGACAAGGCATCAGTGACTAATTCTGTCCGCAACCTGCCTTCTAGGACCAAATCCATGCGAGTCACTCTGTAGGGCAACTATTCATTATTACGGTCTGTCTTGGAATAGATGATATAATTGACATAAATTTAGCCCAACTCACCTGTGGTCCTGGAACACAAGTTGCAGATGGAATTAGCCATTTGCATGCTATCACAAAGCATAATAGATTAATCCTCCAGAGGTCGTACAGACTTTCCTGTGTTGTACAATCGTGCATGCAAGATCCATATCATCTGAGAATTAAATCTATGAGGGAAATCAGGAAAGTGGTGTGGCTTCACTTCCATAAACCCCGAGTTAACATTTGGGTTATGCATCGCAGCACTAACTATTTAAAGGCCCCCTTCCTTATTCTCACCTTGGATGGAGTGTGTTCCCACATGTAAAACAAAAACTGTCAGATTCTTCAAAGCAAAGACTTTGTTGTGATTTTACTGAAGTCATTTTAAAACCAGAATGGTAAAAATTGTCTGTGGTATGGATCTACTGGATTTGTTGTTTACAACAATATATTTTTTCTTGTTTCCGCTATGGCATTTTTTTATATAGAAAAAACATTGTACAGTGCTTGTCTAGATAATGGGGGTAATACAAAGTTTGTATAAAATCCAAATGGATGATGACCTATTAAAGTACTTGTTATCTATCACACTAGTATGTGTCTAAGTAGGCTGTCAGTTATTTCACATGCAGAGAATGTGTGTATATTACAGGGGTTAAATGATCCTAAAATAGCAGGCTTTGTAATGTTAAGAGTTTTGTATTCAACATTGAAAGTAAATTGCAAAAGATTTCAAATTTGAAGAAAACAGCTTGCAGCTACAATATACATAACTTGATAGTGGCATTGGGAACTTGATGAATTAAGACTTACACGCAGCAGTCGTGTGCATTTTGCATTGCCGGTGTAAAGAAACTGAGTGTCCCCCGTGAGAGAGTGTCCTAGCTACCATAGCAACATGTACGAAATAAACTGTGACTTTGTAGACGAGGCCATTTGGGTACAGTGCTGAAACAAAATAATGATGCATACAGCACTCAATGGAGAACACAATAGACAGATGGGTGGTAGGACACTCAGTAACACGGACACTGTATTATATGACACCGGCTCCGTTTACGCTTTTAAATAATACTGCATTTGAGTGCGGCGCTGGCACTGAAATTTTTTTACTATCTTATTGCGAAATCTGGAGAGTCTCTAGAGTGACATGATCCAGCTTCACTCTGGCCACTTTGACATCACCTTACCTTGCATATCTTCTTCAGGCCCTGTGGCCCATACCGCTGCAAGGCTCTCTCCAGTGCAACCCATCTTTGGCAATTGGCTTGGCTGTGCTCCATGACACCCATCCCAATAACTTCCTTTCCTTCCCTACAGTTCGCCTCCATGTTGTTTTAGGGCGCCCTTTTGCCTTCTAGTACCCATGCGAGGGCCGTCATACGGTGGCAGTTATCATCCATTCTTATCACATGGACAATCTATTTTCCATATCCTGCTTTGACTTCATCACTGATCCATGTCATGTTGTTTCTTAAGTATGTCATCATTGGATATTGCATATCGCCATCTGCCTTTTAAGTATTCTCCTCAGACATTTGAATTGAAATGTGTCCAATTTCTTGTCACTTTCATTTACTTAACATGTCTCACGCCCATAGAGCAGACTGATTATGTTCCTTTAGAAGGAGAGGCCTCTGTCCATGGAGAAGAGGTTTGAAGCTGTCTTTAATCCCAAAAGAGAAAGAAAATCGCAACCTGGCATTTAAAAAATTTAACTTGACTAATGTCAGTGAGAGCTGTTTTTTTGTCAGGTGCTGCAACTGCCTCACATTTTATCATGTTGATGTTCAGAATGGATACATATACCAGGCCATTCAGAAGGGATTTTCACTGGGTATTGCAGGATACGGCAAGCATACTAAAGCTTCATGGAACACTTCTTTGTATGCCAATCAAAATGTAAGGGGGGGTTTGTGGTTGCGTGGCTTGATATGGCCAATGCGTATGAATCTGTAGCTCCCAACGTTGATACACTTTGCTCAGGAATGGACGTCCTCATCCTGACAGCGATAGCTGGTACATAACCACGATGATATGCTGTTTGTGAGAGTACACAACGAAGTGACAACGGCCTGGTTCCTGTACCCAACTTGGTTTAATTTCCAAGGGTGCCCTCTCTCGGTCTAGTGGCCCTTTCTGATCGTGTTTAATCTGCCGCTAGATCTGCTGAATACACACCTGACTTGTTTCCAACTAAAGAAAGCAACTTCAAACAGCCTATGCAGTTACCCTCACCATAATATCTGGCAGTGTAGATGGATGCAAAAGAGAGCTACTTACTACGCACTAGTAGTAGATTTTCCTAATTGGACTAGAACAAGAATCGAAGCCTACGAGTGTAAAAGCCTGCCATGACGATGATCCATTTGGCCCGTCAGAATGGGAGGATCAACATCATATGCACCCTAGGATGCTCATCTATGCATAGATGGAAGATCCCCTTTCCTCCACAGACATCCATGAGGTTTCTTGGTCCAAGAAGATTTCCAGGACCTCAGTGCCAAAGAGAATGGGATCGTTTGTGAGACAAGTTGAAGGAGCTCTTGAGAATACTGACATGGACCAGGTGAACGCATAGGGGAAGTTGTGGATATAGAAAACCATATCGTTAGTCAAATTTCATGGGGTTCATCATCACTGTTTCCCTATCTCATTTGCCAAAAAATGGTGGACGATCTGGCAACTCGATACCTGCACTACCGGGTGTCTCAAAAAAAGAAACCCTTCCAAGCGCACTCTAGTTCACAAGAAAGACAAGAGTAAACCATACAAAGTTATACACATCTGAAAAATTCTTTCATTAGGTTTCCGACAACCCCGCCAAATTTTTCCAAAAAGAAGACAATTGCCCGAGTTATGGCCGATTGAAATTGGTACCACTTTTTCATTTTATCCGTGGATGGTTTACTGTTTTCATAGTCTTTAGGCATACACAATCTCCAAGCTCATTCTTGTGTTTATGGGGTCTTTTGTTTTTTTTTTTGGCGACAAGGTCCTTTCTGAAAAAGAAATTGAAAGTTTAGTTCAATTGTTCGAAATCCAATATCTTGCCTCATTCTCTTGCACTGCACTGTCGGCCCCCCCCCCCCAACGACTTTGGGGAACTGGGCAGCCCCTAAGACTGAATACAGGCTGGCGTTCTCTTTTCCATTTCAACATATCCACTTCTAATCATCGTGTCCGTCGGATGCTGCAAAGGCATGGTTACTCCTTCTGGTGGCGAAATCCCAGATTTGACTCCGCTAAGATGGCGCCCTAGGGAACATTAAAGAGTGAAGTAAGTGCAGAACCACCAGCAACTTAACAAACTTCGCAATAGAATAACCCTGCCTTTGCAAGCATTCCACAGACAAGAATGATTAGAAGGCGATTATTGAAATGGAAAGAAGTGCAAGCCTGCCCGTCAGATCAGAACTGCTCTTTGTCGCGAAAACAAAAGAAACCAAACACGAAAGAATGTGCTTGGAGAAGGTGTATTGTCTAAAGACAGCTCAGACATAACATCCTTGATAAAAGAAAAAGTGGTAGCAAATTTTTCAATCGGCCACAATTCGGTCAATTGTGTCCTTTTGAAAGATTTTTTTAACGTTTTCAACTAATGAAATCATATTTCATATGTGTATGCCTTTGTATGGTTCACCAGCTTTTTTTTTGCGTGAATAGCGGCGCGTTGAGTTTCCTTTTTTGAACCCCGGTAGTGGGCAGAAACTACCAAAATGCACCAATCCTCCATGCTGTACAGACCAGTTGCCAGTTGTGAAGTCCACATTTTTTGAATTGCATGGGACCCAGAAATCAAATTCCTAACGGACACAACGGTTAATCGTCTACACGCGGAGAAAGAAGCACTGTACTGGGGTGATAGAGCTGCATGTCAAGGTAAAAGATATCTGTTCATCAACATGATCAATGAACTTTGCAAAGGACAGGATACCGACATGGCCTATTTTACACCACGTCAGGGAAACACCATTGAACATAACTAGAAAGCTCATAGAAATTCACCAAGATCAACACTTGTGAAGAAGTGCAGAGGGAAACATATGTTGGTAACCCCTGTACAGTATGCCCACACCAGGTAGACTGCTTATGTTGGGAGACGGCAATACAAGGTAAAATAAGCTCCTCTAATCCCGGGCATAAAAATGCTCAATTTTAAAAACAAACTATTCTGGGTCACTCCCTACACTGCCAATCTATCTGAAGACATGGAATAAACTGCTCTTTGGACCTGTATCGCTGTACTGTGGCATATGCAACTGTTGCCATATACCAGTACGATCAGAAGGATAACTAAATCTAGCTAACGGCCCGCAGCTGAGATGCCGTCACCAATAGCACCGATGAAGTGAACCGGCAATCATGCTCGCTTTGAGCAAAATAGATGAAATTGGAGGGATAATCTCATATATCTGTTCTTTGGTCTTGTGCTCAACCCCGGATTATTGTTTTGTTGTACTCGCATAAGAAGCTGTGTATGTGTCATCCAGTCTATCCTGTAGCCTTCGGGTCCAGTCGCGGATCCATATCTCCTCTACACTCTACACACACTTTAAAGGACTTAAGCTTGGTTGAATTGAGATACCCCCAGCTTTGTCATAAGTGGCGTAGTTTGATTGCAAAGCAATGCCGCTTGTCCGTTGCGTGACAGGAAGTCTTTCTTGCGTCGCAACATAGAACGCTGGGTACTTGAAGTCCCTGACCTCATTTGAGATGGGACCATCTTTAATGCGATATGTTTATTATCTTCCTCATTGATTGTCATATATTCCATCTTCATGGCATTTTGATGTAGGCCGACTTTGTCTACAAGCATTCCCATTGATTCTGTAGATCGTATGCACCGGGGACATATCAGATCGGCTGCTAGAGCTGGAGATGCTACTTTGTGACGTCTATACGCTGGGGTTGATGGGAGATCCTTTGTCGTTCATGATGTCAAGACACTCTTTCTGAGATGTTAAAATCACCGATTACAGACGATATGTAGCAGAGCATCTCCTTGGAGATTTCCATATTGGTTAGAACTCCCGTGTGGGCCCATCCATGTCTGCACAACCGAGTGGGTTATCGTACATGATCGCCTTGCCTTGACAGTCCCATCTGACAACCGTAGTAGTAGACGCCATATGCGATTCAACCTTTAAAAAATTCTAATAAAAGTTCTTTTGTAATATTCTCGTAGGGCTATATGGTATGAATTATTAGAAAAAGTTGTCCTCCTTCTGCAAGCTGCGTTGGTACAATATTCAATTTCAAAGTCAATGACCTTTATTAGGCAGATCATCGATCATAACTCCTCAACCACTTGGTCTTAAAATCACAAATGAGGTGTCTATCCCAAGGTTTTTTGGGGTCAACCAAACACAATTAGCAGATAGAAAAATGATCAGATGCACCCTTTTCCTTTATTTTCAAAATAGTAGCCACTATCTGCACGAAATTGTACTTTAACTTTCGTCCCACTCAACCATTTTAAGGGTGTTTGTTAAGACTCCTTGGATTTCTTAGTTACACCAAGCCTCTGAACCTTTTTTTTTTGTTTTGATTCTGTACAGTGGATGTACAAGTCCCTGCTTTTCCATTGATATCAAAACGTTCCAATAGTCCCTCCACTTTGACGTCATATTAATGTTTTTTAATGAAGTAATACTCACAGGAACTTTATTTCTCTCCGATTGTGCTAAAAATAAACCAATTTCATTTTGAGTTAAAATACAGGAATGTGTATTTTGCTAGTTTTTGGGGTGTTGACAGAAATCAGTTTTGTAACATCCACAGAGGTATTAAGTGCATAAAGCATATCTAATTTTGATAAAGTGGAAAAAGAAAAATATTATAAGGTGCCAACACCCCTTCCTCCAAACTGAGTCTTGTCTACCAGAACCAAAAGGTAAGGTGGGCGTGACGATTATTTTGCACTAAATGAAAGCAAATAATGTCCAATGAGATGCCTCCCTTAGGTTTCAAATTTTTGTGTTTTAGCTGGCCGAGAACAAACTTTTGGCAGTTGTTAAACCTCAGACCGTCAAATGGTGGACTTTTTTGGCCACTCATATGGGTTAAAGAGTCCCATTCGCCTACCTGTGACATCAACCCCTGACAATGGATGCGTTTAAGATGGGGGGGCTCACCTCCTTTCTCTTTGGGGCAGGCCGCTGATCAGCCTCCGTGGCTCGTCCCACATAAACGTCGCTCGATTGTTCGCAGTCTTCTGGCATTGCGGCACTGCTCCCCTTGTCCAGGGTAAGGTCATTGGTTGTCCGGCGACATATGAAAGGTGGTGAATATACCCAGATGCTCCCAGCCTATGCAGGGAGATTCTTCGGCTATTCGTGTGGTGCCGAGATGGGACATCGGGCTATCGCCGTCCCGTGTTTCGGGAGTGGACAAATGGTTGCGGACATTCTCCCATAGGGTGCTTAATCCCCCGACACATCCAAAAGTCAGAGGGCCGTCGGTTGAGTGGCACTCCTCTACTTTGCAGTTTAATCGCACAATCTTCCTAGATGGTAAGGACCATAACCACACGTGGATCGTTCGCCTCAGTCATGAATCGGCGTCAGATTGTGGCATATTAGTGCCTACGCTTGGAACCCGGATCCCCGGGCGGTCAAACAGGACGCCATGGCAGTGGATCGGTCAGAATTGATAGCCTATGATTGTTCATAGCCTTTCTCCAAGTTGCCATGATCTCAAAAGTCCTCGATTGGCTTCAGTCTCGAAACTGCCTGGTCCTGCTGGTAACCCTTATGGCCACGGCAGCTTGTGGTTTTCCCAGCCGTTAGATCTGCTTTTAAGGGAACAAACCCATCTTCCCAAATGGATCCTGATACGAGGCCTCCAGCTGACGCTTCTGCACCACCCAGTGTGCTCCGAACCTGGACCAGGTTGGCATTTCCTCAGGAAGTCTTTCAGAGTGGGTTTAACTTAGTTTACTGACTGTCAAGGTTTCTTTTTTACCGATAGCCACGGCCAACCCATAAAGGGCTCGGTTATGGCATGACGTTTGCTTTCAGTCCCCTCTTGTCCCATCTGGTGAAGGGTATGTTTAACGCGGATCGTCCCCAGTTCGTAGTCTTATTCCGGAGTGGTTGCCATTGGGTCTTGCAACTCTTGGTGTCGGAAAGTTTTTAAACAACCCAACCGAAAGCTATCTCTGGACTTCTATGGCTTTGGCTTGTGGCGCATATGGGTTCGGAGTGTCACGCCTTGTCTACGGACGAGGCCCACTTCCGCTTTGAGTGCATGGAGGTCTCTTCCTCACATGCGGCTTTTTGGCCAAGACTCAGACTCTTGTTTTAATACCCCGAACCGGTGTTTCCTCGCCACGGTCTCACCATAGTGCAGACCGGGGTTGCAGACATCTCAGAGAAGCCTGCTGCAAGGTACACATTGAGCTAGCTGGATTCCCTCAGTCATCTGAAATGCACACAAAACAACCATGTGGTTGACTTGCGTCTTGGTTAGGGCATATGATTTCGAGCTCACGCTTCCTCGGGGCATTCTATAAAGATGCCTTCATCCCAACTTTTGGACAAGTCGTTGGAGTTCTACTTCCACCTTCCCACAAGTCTATTTTATGCATGTTAGCCAAGCGGAAGTGTGTCTTCCCCTTCCAATCCCGCTTGGCTGATCGACCTAGCATTTTGACCCATGAGCATTAGACGACTATGGTTGGGGCAGTACAGGGTTCGTTGGTGCGTTGTCCACCTTCTGCGATCTTCTTCTGCCACCGATTAAGCCATTACATTGTATTCTTGCAAAAGTAGGTTTGAAGGACCTAGCACTAGCACAGTGTATTTCCCCTCCCAGGAGTGAGAGGGCGATACACTTGAATATGTAATACCTACCTTCCACGACCTTATAGCACTCACACAATTTGTTATTGCCACCTACAAGAAGGTCGTTGGAAGGTTTGTCTGAGTTTTTTTTTTTCTTTTGAACAAATATTTTGCGGGGCGAATTACAAAAGCGTCGCCTGATGTGGTCCTGATATTTGAGGGTGCGTGCCATGTCCCGATTATTTCGGGAGTTGGCTCAGTTAGCAGTGGTAATGGGTTTTTATAAGTCCCCAAATGAAATATTATGCAAAAAGGTGTATCACTATTACCACACTATTAATCACCACAGGCACTCTCAGTTCGAGAATCTGTCCAGAACAACATCACTGAATTTGCCATAAATTGTAGCTGTTTTCATTATTATATATATTAAGGTCAAATATTGTTGTTTTAATATTTGTACAGACTGACGAATTGGTTATTTACGTTGCTAAACTTGTACAATTTGGACTAAAAGTGCTTTCTATGCTGAACGCACTGATGGCGTTGCACTTTAACTCCTAAACATAGTTTTATTGTTTTATTGACTCCAAAAAACCATGGGTATAGACGCCACCTTTTTTGCTTCTAGGCCAATTGCTGAGCAGTTATTACAATACATATATTGCCCACGCAGCAACTAAAGGCCGGACACATTTTTCCATAAATATCCTATATTAGGCCTACCTAATATACGAAAAGTCCCTGTTATTCTAATTTGTTTCAATGTTGCATAGCTACATGTTCCTATTAAGCCGCTACGTACGGTCCTCCATCAATTTGTTATTCTCCACCCACAGAAGTTGCTTGAAGGGTTTTTGTGTGTCTTTTTTTGTGAGACACATTGGGTGGAGTCAAGGGCGAATCGCTGTGCACCTTTGATGCATTTTCAGAGTTGGCTTATTTTCAACAAGTTGTAATGAGGTTTCTGATGTGGTGCGCAAATGAAATATTTGTCAGAAGGGTTAATTAGTTATCATTGATATCCACTGATATCCACTCATTGATATTTTAACAATAGTATTTTGGCTGTTTTTCATTACAGATATGGTTTTGTTTTGGTTTTATATTTTAGACTTGTATACAGACTGACTATAGCCTGAATTTTTTATTCCTGTCAGTAGACGCATAATTGTCGATGGTAAGAATTGATTTGGAGGGGATGTGTTGAGATAAAACTAAAGCCGTAAATGCTCAACCTTGTTAAACTGAACTGATGCTGTAACCCATTTTACATGACCTTTTTGTATCAAATATGTAAAGGCTTCGAACGCAGAATCAATTGAAACCTTGTCGTACAATCTGAGACACTCTATCGATTCCTTTGTTTGGAGTCAATCAAGACGGATAAAGTGTCATGAATATCTCGGCCGGGTGAACCATTACGGTTGAGGAGGATTCGGCCACGTACATGTTGTCGTTCGTTTGAGGCCAAAACTCTTAGTATTAGACAAGTTATTGACCAATAGTCATGCATTATTTCTGGAAAGATTTTATAATATCCTTATTATGTAGAAGAACTTTGGCGGGTAAGAATTATTCCTATCATTTTCTTTTTTTTTATGTTGAAGCTTGAGAGTTTCTCGAAATTTGGTGTTTGGAATTTATTCAGTTTTTTGGCCTATTGCATTTTTGTCGGAGAAAGGTCAAGTTTTTAATCATGGCCTTAAGCTGATCTGGTATCGTCACATAGAATTTCTATTGTATTGATTATGTGAAGTAGGTCTCCTCTCAGAAGAATGGAACGTCGACACGCCCCAAAAACTTTTAATGACCTGCCAGGAATACAAAATCCTACTATAATTGGCTAATTTATGTTGAGAAAACGTGGAAAAAGTTTGATTAAAAGTGCTTTCCCATGTTTTGCTGAAAGATAAGAAGACATCATTTGTAAGCCTCAAGACTGTTTTTATTGTGTTTTCATTGACAGCCCAAACATGGGTATAGACACATCATTTTGCTTCTAGGCCATTGGATAGCAGTTATAACCCATCATAGGCTTTATAAAGGTCGTTGCCTTGACCTTGATATCTGCCCAACGCAGCAACTAGAAGGCCGGACAAATTTTTTGGTAATTCTTCATATATAGGCCTACCAGCATATACAAAGATTGCCTTTTAGATTTTTTTCAAAGTTGTATAGGACATGTGTCCAATATTACGCCTCTACTATGTTGGTGGAAATATTCAGGCATTAACATCCATGTTGATACTGTCAAAGCCTTGGATAAGTCTCCAAACCAATGGGAAGCTTTTCTCTCTATAGGAGGTTGGCTGTTGTTGGCAATTCCATTTAGTGTTCATCCCCCCCGGAAACAAACATGGCGAAAATGAGTCTTCCCCCCCCCCAGAACCACATGCCACTCCTATGTTTTAATATATAAGCCCATCCCTGCAAAGTGGCATTGTGGTTCTTGGGGGAAGGGGTTCACTATGGAAATTTCAATTACCCAATAAGCCTGTATTATAATTTACATAAAAGCCAACTTTTGGGTAATTTAATGTAAATGATTTTTTTTTAAAACTAGTCAGAAGGTAAACTAGTTGAGCATGTTTGCTTATAATGGCAGAATGTTTGAATTCATCCGTTCTCATGAAAACGATAGAGGGCGTCCTTCTTCCTTATCTGGCAATGTCCTTTGAAACGTCCGCATTATAAAGCGACATAATATACTTCAAAGTTTGCCTTTGCTGATTTAAAAAATACTTCTAGGTAAAATTAAATACAGGCTTCAATGGGTATAGGTCTGATTTTTTATTCCTGTCAGTAAAACGGCCAAAAAAAATATCAGACAAAATGATTAGACCCTTACTTCCACAAATTTAAAAAAATTGGGAGTTTATATTTTGACAAAAGGGA
>JAMKCH010015530.1:0-24894 GCA_023653785.1 Ophioderma brevispina
AGGGAGCTACAGCTTTCAATTTGTCACTGACCCCTCAGCTCATGTTGTTCAAATCATATCAAGTGGTTAATTAGAGATAAATGGGGGACACAGGTGAAAAAGCGCGCATGCTGTCAACCATGACATTCTGTAAGGAAAAATGTGTACAAAATTGGCTCTCTGGGGTAGAGAGAGCCAACTTGGCCCATAATGGGTTATTTTCAAAAGTTGGTCTTCTGGTGACATGAGTTGAATCAGGTATTTGTTGTGGATCGTCCTTTGGACACCTGATCTACCCAGAAATTAGTATCTATTTTGATATCAGATGAAAGGCCCTACTTTGCTAATGTCCTCCCTATTCAACCTTCATCCAGAACTTCCAAAGACAGAGATGAAGACTGCATTTTAAGGTCAACCATCAACATTATCACAGTAGTGAAACCTATCTATTCAGTGATCCACCCAAAGTCACATATTTGACATTTCAAGAGCCGGCTTAAAGGATAAGTCGTAGAATTCTCATAAGTTATTTTCTCCGCATCTGAAAATTGATAGAACAGGAAGAAAACAGTAGTCTTGAAAGATATGAAGCCCCATTCAATGACGTTTTTTACATAAGTTTCCATAGGAACGCATTCAACTCTACTACGTTTAGCGGACACGGCGTGAAAAAATATTTAGGGGGTGAAAACAGTCAAAATTCGTGATTACTTAACTGTTTCTACTGTTAAAATGTCATATATTTGTCAGATTTGGCACTTCACCCGATTTTCACTGATTTTGAGAAAAATTCATTTTTTTGGCCGATTTTACCAAAAATGGCCGTTTTCGGGTGACAAAAATTTTGACTTGCTAATTTCCTGTGGTGTATGAACATGAAAACTACCTAGGTAGTGAGTATTCTTTTATGCATCATGTGACAGGGGTGACATTTGTATATTCAATCATTAACGTATCATCTATTTCCTTTTATTTGTTGTAACCGTGTTAGAATGTCGGCTGTAAGGTAACAATTGATTTGTGAAAAAATGCAATTTTGTCGCCCAATTTTGTGATAATGAAAAACCATAACTCCCGCATTGTATGAGCTATGTGATGCTTCCTTGTGTCTTTTTGTTCATTATTTCAATAGCTAAATAGTGATTAAACTTGACTAGTTGATGTACTGAAAAATAAAGTAGTAAAATGTTACCCCACCCCTAACCTTCGTAGGGGTGAAAAAAATAAAGGCCTTCGTAAAAAAAATAAGTTTCTTCAAACGCGGACTCTCAGGGGGGCTAACAAATCAACTTGCTATAGCCCAGACCTCCCTCTAGAGCAAGTTTATATTGGTTTTATCCCTTATAGTCCCGGTGTGAAGGACTGTAATTTTTTTTGTCGCTGATTTTTGCTCAAATTTGAGGACTTCGGTCAGAAAAATGCCTGTACAGTGCTATGGGAAAAATTTTAAAGTTATTAATAATGCATTTTTATTTCAGATTCAGGTTCGACACAAAATTTACCCTAGAAAATGGTATTTATTTATAAGGTATATCGCCCTTTAAGTTTCCAGCATTCTGTCCACCAAACATAAGTCAAAGCTTAAATGCTGTCATAGAGCAGTACTGACTGACATCTGATTTTGTAAATTCAGATTGATTTGGTTTTATCACTTGTGAGTTATGTTCCACATCATAAAAAAAGCTTATTTTGATTGTTTTTATTTTGATTTAGCAGATCACTGAGAGTACCTTTAATTGCAGTATCGTAGTGGTCATTGCAATATTATCTTTAATATCCCAAACCACAATATTTTTCCAGACTAAACTCGGTGGTGAGTTAGCAAGTGGCCCAGCTCTCGTAACAAAGTACAGAACAAGCACTTTGACAGCTCCTACATACACTATTCTAGAAAATGTGATCACCAAGCAGCTTTTTTTAAAAGATAAATGTACCCATGCAAACCCAGGAACAAGTTGCAGGGACTTATTCCTCATTTGATCAGAGCAAGTCAGAAATATCCAAATCCCCAGCAGTGGCGTAACCAGCTTTTTGGGGGGGGGGGGGACAAAAGGGGGCACATATATTTTCGGGGGGGGCAAGCATATATTAAATTTGTTAGTATAGTAAATTTTTTTTTAATGGCCTACGTAAATCACTAATTTTTCAGGGGGGAAAAGATTCCCCACAGGGGGAAAGATTCCCCAGGGGGGGGAAAGATTCCCCACAGGGGGAAGCTACCCACCTATGGTTATGCCACTGATCCCCAGTTCATTCATCTTTAACAATAAAGCAATATGAATTTAGTTGCCTTTATAATATACTAATCCCACTAGCCAAGTGATGGATTTTTATGTCTGAAAAAAATGCTGTATCCCACATGCTTTTGCAAATGGGAGGTAGTCTTTATTGAAGTAACAAAAGACTGGAATGAGAACAGTGGCATGTGCTTTATGTAGACAGTTGTCGGCCGCTTTGGTTTGGGATTTAAATTAGCGAGGCATAACAATAAGGTCTTAAAAAATGATTGATTTCTTCATTGTGATTAACGGTTATCACAAACAACCTGTATTGCCAAAAGGGGTGTTTGTCACTGCAACTTGTTCCTGGGTTTGTAAAAGTAGGTCACAAATTTGAGTGTGTATATAGTGCAAATATATCTGATCATTACTCTTTAGAATTTATTCCATAAAAGTTGCTGCCTGTTAAAGGCTGACTCAGAGATTTCCCAATGCGGGTGGACTCATTTTCAAACAAATCATGATTTTTGCATAGGTAATGCTTGTCATTGTTAAATAACTAAGCTCAAATTGAATTCTTTCATATAGAAAATCACAACTTTGTTATAAAATTCTGGATCCGTAATTGCTGTTATACACGGTACCCTATAGCATTGTTATACATTGTGCATGAAAATGAAAAATCTGATTCATCTCTAACTTTGGAATTAAGCATTTTAGGTGACTATCTTTATTTCTAGATGATTATTTTTAATTACTACACAAAAAATTACAATTCAAAATCTCTAAGTCAGCCTTTAAGCACATAGATTGAGACATCCGCCCAACAGCTCCCCATGGATTTCATGCGAGGTAAAGTGCCTCACCCAACATTACATAACACATTGGTTGCAACAGGACTCGAACCAACAGCTTTCAGATCATGAGTCTAGAGCGCTATCCACTGGGCCACCTGTGCCCATTGCTAAAAAAATAATTAATAAAAATACAGCAAGTAAACTTGCATCATCCCCCTGGCAAGATGGCAGTCTGGAACATGACCTCAGATGACCTTTGACCTTTGTCCATGACCTTTGACATCATGCACATATGAAAGAACCCCTATTACACCTTAACCCCAAGTCTGGTTTCAATCTGACTTCAACTTTTCGAAGGAGACCTGAAAAACGAAAACCTAACCTTGGTTAGAAAAGCTAACCAAACTGGAACACACACATACATACACATACATATGGACATGCGTGCCTTCGCAATATTCCCCTCTGCTTTTCAAGCCAGGGGGATAAACATACACATACATACGGACATACGTGCCTTCGCAATATCCCCCTCTGCTTTTCAAGCCAGGGGGATAAAAATGGATTATAAAACAAGTTGCGAGTTTTTAGTAGCCATTTGTGGATAATTTATCGCTCCTGCAGTACCAGAATCCTTCACCTCACAACTTATAAGTAGTCCTCTATTCCTATACTGCCTTTAATGGCTTACTGTATTTTGCGCAACAAAACAAGATGAAACAGGTTCAGTGCACCCATTGGGCATTGGGTTACACGCTTTATTCCATGATCTTGTACATGCACCTTGTACATGATGGAATAAAATGTGTAAACAATTGGTGCACTGAGCCTGTTTCATTTTGTTTTGTTGTGCAAAATAAGAAGACCCTTTAATCTACTTGGCCTTAGAGCATAAAAAGACAATTCAAACAAATTTGAAGCTATGTTGTAGAGAAAAATGTGTTTTTACAATGCGTGCCATGAGCATACCTGACGAGTGATTTGAACAAAATTGGTTGGGGAAGGTCATCGCTTGCCCAAGCACTTGCACTTTGATTGTGCTGGAGGGGTTCCATTTGGGACCCAAGTTTTGTTTTCTTATATGTGAAAAAGATTTTTTGACCTCTTAAGTTTTTTTGTAATTATGTAACTTACTGATGTGCTTCTTTCAATTAAAAAAATCTTGCTTGTTAATGAGATAATTAACTTGGGTCCTTATAGGAACTCCCCCTTAGGCACCAACAGGATTTATTTTTACAATATAAATTAAATCTTGTTGCCAGAGATATTTTCCTGTTTATGTATGGTCATATGCATTCAACAAAATCAATTAAATAATCAGAAAAATAATTTTCGCTCTTAGTGTTGAAAAGAAGCCATTGCGTCATCATGCAAGAGTGCGCCTTTACTGTACAAACCTTTGGCAAATACTGACCCCACCAATTACAAGACTGTACAAAATAGTAATGTTTGTAAATTGGTCCTCAAAATTGGCCCTAACTAAAAGGTGCTTGTTCCAATTTATGTCTATTGTGTTCTCTACTTGTTATGAGAACCTGGCAATTGCACATACACCCCATCAAGTATCGTGGGAAACAAACTAGAAGTTTTTATGGTACAAGCAATAATGCACAGTATTGCAAAGCACTATTCAATACTGTGATAATATTGATGGTCAGTGGCATAACAGGCGGGGGGGTGGTTGCCACCCCCCACCCCCGACGACTTTGGCCGGGGAAAAATTTGCAAAAATCATGCTAAATCAGCTGTTTTTTAGCCCTCTGACCGGGAAAAATTGGCCTTTTGACCCCACCCCCCCAGAGGAAAAATTTTGCAAGACTGGGAAATTTGCCCCCTCAGAGCGGGCAGGCCCGATACGCCACTGTTGATGGTCGACCATTAAAACAGCAGTTTATTGTCCCCGCTGAACGAATTGTCCCCGCCGAACGAATTGTCCCCGCCGAACGAAGTTTGGGAGGGGACGATAAAATAGGCTCCGTCCGTATGTCTGGGATAAAAATGTTAACCATGGAACTTTTTTCTGGATAGCTAGACAGGGGTGTGATTCTTCAGGATTTTTTTGTTTTCAAAATTTCCGCAACTTTATTAATTTCAGCCAGATTCTAAGAATTTTAGGTCAATTTTATGCTGTTTTTCAGGATTTTTTACCAAATTCATGATTTTTCCATAAAACTCAATCACAGCCCTGGCTAGAGTAGCCAAACTTTGGTATATTGTAGGAGGGGACCCCCCCCTACTCACCATGTAATTCATTCCCTCAGGGTCCTCCCCTGGGTCTGTCAGGGGTAGGGGAAAAAGTCAATATTGCGCAGAATGTCAACTTTGGCCCTATGTATACATTTATCTGAGTTCCGTAAGGGTTACATTGAATGTAATTTGGTGGAAAGAAGCGGTTTGATGAGTTCTCGACCTGATTAGATTTTTGGGGTGTAAAATATGCTAATAAGTATCTAATTTGCATAATTATGAACAGTTTCCCCGCAGGCTTGGTAACAAAAGGGTTTTTTGTTTTTTTTTTTCCCCCCCTTTAGTTCTGTAATGAGGCGTATAAGTGTAACTTGGTGGAAGCGGCTTAGGAGTTCTTGACCTGATTAGATTTTGGGTGTATTTCGGGCAATTAAATATGCAAATGAGCTAATTAATATGCAAAAATCAGCATAATTGCTAGTGGGGGGGGACAAAGTCTCCCACCGCAAGGTATTAATATGTAGTACCCATGTTTTAATTAAAAGGTTTTTTTAAGTTTCTGGTTGTTGCCAATGGGTCATCTTTTGGGTTCCAGCCTGTTTACATTTCTTAAAAAATTGAAAATTTATAAAATTTTTTAGGTTTTTTCTTTTTTTAAAAAA
Organism: Ophioderma brevispina; assembly: GCA_023653785.1. Lineage (NCBI taxonomy): Eukaryota > Metazoa > Echinodermata > Ophiuroidea > Amphilepidida > Ophiodermatidae > Ophioderma > Ophioderma brevispina. Next base: position 5,845 of record JAMKCH010015530.1, read on the forward strand.
TTTATAATTTGGCTTTTTTAAAATTCCCCACAAACATGATTTTTTTCAAAAATAGTGTTAATACATTATTATTGTTTCTAAATTGTTGTTTTTTTTGTTTTTTAGAGAATTTTTGAAAAGGGATTTTTGCAAGATGGTAATTTTAAGATGCTTTTCCCCCCAAAAGCGAAGGTGTGGGTTGGGGTGCGAGTTGCATTATCCGCATGTTAGTGACTCGACATCGGCGGGAAACAATAAGTTTTACGCATCGCGTAAATCCGAGTTGCCTTGTTTTGTTTATATCGTTGGAATGAAATGGTGCATTTTTCATATTTTCTTCTGAGACAAACTTTTTTGTTTTTTTGGCCCAATGGAAATTCATGACCCTCTATTGACTCTAGTATAGGTCCCGACAATTGAGTAACCGAGTATAATCTCATTGAAATTTTGGCTGGCTCAAATGGCCCATCTTGCAAGAAAAACATTTTATTAATTTTAATTTTAAAGTTAATTGTGTATTATAGTTGAAATGCTAATGAATGTATCTTGTGTCACGGTAGATTTAGCTTGGGGCAGCACCCAAGTAAAATCTCACCCTGAATTTCTACCATGTTCATGTCAAAAACAGTGGATGTCTCAAGTTATACAGTATTACCATGTTTGGATGAATTTTCCTATTTTGATTAAAATGTAAGGTCATGGATGGAACTGCTGGGCCGGTTCACGATTAAAATATGTATGGACTTATCTGATATGTCTGATTGACCGTGTGTTTTGATGCAGAATGGTTTATGCGAGTTAAGAGTTCCATATGTACCCCCCTTTAAAGCAATATAGCACATTTTTTGAAGAGGCGGCCCCCAAGTTTTTCAAAAATTTTGAGATTTTTACACGGTTGCATCGTAACTGGCTAGTAAACTATAACCTGTGAACGTTTAGACCTTGAAAAGTCTGTCGGCAAACAAAGGAATGTTTGTAATTAGAATGTATTGTCGAAGATCTCCGAGTAATATTCAAACGGCCTTCCATTAATAGCTGGGAAATAGCGCATTGTACCTGTCACGCTCATACCATTGGTTTTGTTTTTATTGGTTCGGCAGTCAAGTTAGAGTAATTTTCTTGAGGTGGCACAATTTCATGTATGGACATAACTTAAGCATTTCTACCTCTGCCGTAAGTACAATCTGGGATCCCATTCGAATTACAAAATCGCTTATTTTATGAATAGCTATGCATTTTTTTAGCATTCTCGTCGCAGGTGTAGTTTCTTTGAGACAATACCAACAGAACTGTGTGCAAAAATATCAATTTTGAAAAATTGGGGGCAACTCTTTCAAAAAAATGTGCTATTATTGCTTAAGGAGGATGGGGCCCGATTTAAGGATATGACGTTTTCATCTCGATATATTGGCCTTCCCTGCCAAAACCAAACCCCATCTGTTGAAGTTTCGTTCCCGATATTATCCCACCCGTTGCCACCTTTGGCCTTAATAGCATCGTCCCAGAAGCCCCAGATTTTAACCGGAAGGGTCCAACATTTTTTTGGTATCAAAGAAAGCTACTATTTTGTTCTTATCATTTACCCTGTGATATCTTAGAGCCAAAGGATGTTTGGTTTGGAAGGTTATGAGCGAAATGTGCCCCATTTTTGGTCGACCAATATTAATTTATACCCAATACTCAATGGGGGGGCTTACCAAAATCACTTTTTTTAGCTCTCGCACAAAAGACGATTGAAATATCGGCGCAACCTTTACAGACGGGGTTTTTTGGAGTGAAGACCATCTATCAAAATAAACTTCATATCCTTAAACCGGCCCATGCCCCCTTTAAGGTAGGATCATCTGATAAAAACCATAAAATCAATAAAATCCCCTAAAATCAATAATTTAGTCCATACTTGAACTAGGTTAAGATTGAATTTCCTCGGCACATTTTGTACAGTTTCATCAGACGGTACGCTTTTTTTTTTGTTTTAGTGGTTTTTTAATCCAAACTTGACAGATGATTCATCATTCTGCCACCGAGGGTAGGGGGGGGGGGGTGATCCAACAACCACTGCATTTATTTTGTGAGGCAGCCAATTCATCGTATGGGGCACAATACAAATCATTTCTTTCCATTCATTTTTAAAAAAAATAAAAAAAATAAAACATTAATAAAAAAAAACATTTTGTGAAAAATAATTTATGGAAAAATTTAAAAACAATCTGTTTATGTAGTTCAAATAGAAAACACTCAATCTCTAGCAAAATGTAACACCGCATATTTCTAAATTTGATTTTCTTCATATGACACGTATTTATCACCAAGGGAGTTATGAAAAATTATATCATTGGTATTCTGTGAAATACTTCACATCCAAAAAGTTGTTGTCCAACCAAATGTATGTTTTAATATTTCTCTATAACTATACCAGAAAAAACAAACACCAAACTTGTAACCATCATTTAACTTGAGAAAAAAATGAAAATGTTTACTTTTTCACAAAATTGCCGCCATTTTAGTCCATTTTCTATACTGCTAAGAATCAGTCCTATACAAAGTCTAGTGATGATTGAAAAACGCAAACAGCTTTTTTGGTGAAAAATTAAAAGTTGCATGCATGTTTCTTCTTTTTCTTTCACCATACCAACTACATGACAATTTTCAAACAATTCTGGGCACGATCATAGCCAATGATCCATCCTTAAAGGTATCATGCAAAGTTTAGTCATTGTTTAGGCGTTGTGTTAAAGGTATCATTTAGAGTTGTAATGCAGTTTTACATTGCCTGGGATTGTTGCCAATCAATTGATCATTAATTCATTATTTCAATCATATTGTGTTATCAATATGATTATACCTATTTTTACCACTGTAAAAATATTGGGAAAAAACACCAAATTAGGAGGGGATGGGGAACTTTATTTTAAACACGTCCTACAGGGTACTTCACAAGTTTTAGAGGGACGCAGTGGGGGTCACAAAATGTAGGGTGGCTTGAGGTAAATCTACCTACATTGACTATTCCGAATATACAGCACATGGCCTCACCTGTTTTATCGTGCCATGTTTGAAGATCATATGATTTATGATTATTCGGTTCAGTCGTTATGCACTTCTCAAAAATGCCCCGGTCCCTGGGTACCCAGGGATGGCCGGGACTTGTACTAACCTGATAGCTGGGGAGTTGATCCTTTTTTTTTTGCCCAGGAGTACCGGACGTATGCCGGGACTTGTTCATAGAGTTCACACATGTAAAAAAAACCCGGATTTTGGGTCGGGACAAACGGAAGCGCAAGTTTCTACAAAAACGTATAAATGTAGTACGACAAAGCTACAATACACAAGATTGAAAGCAGCAAAATCAAAAATGAATCGCACAATCGGGTTGGACGCATTTTGAAGCTTTTGCCCGGCTAGCAGGAGTCGGGACTTGGCCAGGGTTTGACATAAAAATGTTGCCCCGCAGGACCGGGACTTGACTGGGACATGGGCGGAGTACCCAGGGGCCGATAGGTGCATTAGAGTGGATTAATTAATTTTCTTCCGCCCTTGTAGACATCTAAACAAGTATCCATCCATCTGCATGATCACATGTTCTCAGGGCCAAAGTGCTATGCAGTGACACCACTCTAAAACATAATCAAGTTATAACTCAAGGTTTTGATATAAATAGACAGGTTTATTGTAAATATGGTTAATGGTATTACAACATGGCATATATATTAAATTGTTAAACATTTGTAAATTACAAGCTGACTTAAAAGCTGTTACAGTTACAATCTACTCAGGATTTGGAATTAAAAAGAAAAATCAATTTTACAAATATTTAAAGGGACATTCAGAGATTTCATTTGGTTGGAAGGGTCCTAATTTTTACAGGTGATATTTGTGTACATACTCATTGCCGACCACCTAACTCAAACCTATGGCAGGTTTTAGTATCCAGATAATTAAATTAACACAGCGGTGTTATCTGGAAATATTCAAAATAATTAAAATCAGTTGGAATTTTCAACATGCGTTTGTTTTGTGGTCTTCTTTTAGACTAAGGGGGCAAAACAGAAGTCGTCATGACCTCCACCAAATCTCTGATGTCACTTTATATTAAGTACATGCATGATTTTTGTATTAGGAATAGGGGTAGTGATGACCCATGCATCTTGGGATCCACAGAGTTAATTAAAAAAGTATATTCTTATACTATAATGCATTCTTGACCGGGTCAGTAATGTCAAAATGTTTTTTGGGGCTCCATGCAGCTAGGCTAAAACAAAATGTGGAGGGTTCATAAACTCAAAAGTGCTAGGCTCCATATTAAAGCCGACTCAGAGATTTCCCGATGAGGGCGCCCTCAATTTTCAAACAAATTGTGTTTTTTGCATGTACATAATCTTTTCCCCCCCATATAGCTAAGCCCAACTTGTGTGAAAAAGCTAAGCTCAAATCAAAGCCTTCATATAGAAAATCACATCTTTGTTTAAAAATTCCGGATCCGGAAATTTTGTTATACACAGTATCCTATGGCACTGTTATATACACATAAATGTTTACTGCATCAAAACGAAAAATCCGATTCATCTCAAACTTTGGAATTGAGCATTCTGGGTGACTATCTTTAGTTCTAGTTGACTATTTTTAATTAATATATTAAAAACATATTTCTGAAATCTCTGAGTCAGACTTTAATATGTAATAGTGTAAGTACCACTCAATGTCATTTTTACCACTTGACCATGGTGGGCATTTTTCATATATACAGTGGTGTGTATTAAGCTGTTTTTCAGTTCATAAGGTCAAAGGTCACTTCTGAGGGTCATGACCTGTTAAGGCAGGGTCACACCCAGGGTCATAAGCACCACAATGGGCCAATAAAAGGTAGGGTCAAGGGTCAGTTAATCTTAGCCTCCCTAATTTCCATCAAAGTCTTCAGGGTGTAATATTAGGCCCTCCGCGCACAGTGGTAAGTTCTGCATCGCATTGTATTACGCTCTTCGTAGTTAAGAGGGTTGTTTTATGAAATCATACAAATTCTCCCCTCGCATAACAATTAAGGCCCATTCATACTGCTATTGCACCGCAGTGAGTTGCATTGTTGATATATCAATTACCTGCTGCAACTCAACGCATTCCTTTACAAATCCAGTTAAAATGAATTGAACTTTATTTCAGTACCCCAATGCAGTATTTTGCAGTAGAGTGCAATAGAGCAAGGCACTACAGATGCGGTCAAAGTATGAATGAACCTTTATAGGTTAATGACTGGATATTGCTTGATTTGACTGTACTGACGAAAAATCAATACACACCTGTTCAGTTTGACAGTGAATGGCTTGAGCCCTATGGGGCATTTTTGTATAGAACCCATTATCAGCTTGTCCAAGTGATGAGTGTGCTTTGGATTTTGTCAGTGCACACAACCACAAAATATCCAGACATTAAACCCTATTCATAAACAATGCAATGCATTTTTATTTCTGAGAGTAAATAATAGGCAAAATAATATTAATAACAATATTAAAATAAAGCTGTATATCAGCATTTTGGTTAAGAAATGGCCACAAGTGGTCTCAGCATACATCCACAAAAATGAAAAGAAATTGGGTAAGTTGGCAACAAAATGGATATTTCAATAGAAAAGCTTTAATTCACATAAAATTAAACATATAGCCTTCCATATAACTTTGCTCAACATTCTAAAAAAAATACACTTTTCCTTATAATAAGCCAAACAAACCCCATGTCCGTGTTTTTGTTAACCCCTTTCTACACTATCTCTGATTTGCTCATTATACAATATCGCCAATCAAAAACAAGCGTATATCTTATACACCTTTAAACTTTTCCTACCACGTCTGTGATTGGGTAATCTTAACCAGCTGTGAAAATGGTAAGCATTTCATTTCATTGCTGATGCCCGGGTTCAATTCGTTTAATTGACCCCAGGTAGTACGCGCTGCGTATTGATGTTATTTTTAGGTTGAAGCGCTCGCGTCATACTGCGTTTTACTACGTTCGCGCGCGCCTGCTAACGTTTCGTCTCGTTGCGTATTATCGTTGCATTCAACTGGTTGTTCGATTGTTGTCACATGGGTGGTGCCAGTTGTCTGTTTGTTGTATTTAAGCCATAAAGCATCGCGAATTGGGTTAAAGATGACCTTAAATGATAAAGCTGTTTAAGAATGCGAATAAAGGTATGATTTTGGGAACCGGTACTCTCTTTACGACGAATTGAACCCGGCGACACCATTATTTTTGCGTGGAAGAACTCGCCTCGGCCTCGTTCTTCCACTTAAAATAATGGTATCGCCTTGGGTTCAATTCGTTGTAAAGAGAGTACCGGTTCCCAAATCATACCTTTATTCTCTAAATTGTATCACTTAATCCTAAAAAATAGCCAATCACATTAGCTAGTTGCTCTTGGGATTAAGACTTTTGAATAAAATACAGGGACTGACTTTTAAAATAAGGTGGTGCTCGGTAAAAAAGCTCCCCTGATCATATCAGGGGGAGCTTTCATGGCATATACCAGTTCTAACCATGGATAGAGCAGAATCCCAAGGGACTTTAAATCACTCTCCTACAAAGTGCTTAAGGGGAGCTGTAGGGGAGAAGTCAGTCCCTGATAATAAGTATTGAGTTCAGTCCAACACACTGAATCACACTCAGAAGTTTGGAACATAAACCAAAATTTACAAGATTGATGAAGAATATCTTAAAGAATTTTCTCGAAATTTGTATCTGTCTAGAAATTTTACACCCATTATCCAGAAGTGGGTTTTTCCATTGAAATTGTTACCCTCATGAAGATTGTGGCATCCAGATAAAAAGTTTAAAGCAACAACTTTTGCATGTTTTTTCTCAAAACACAATATTTCCTTTATGCAAAACCTTAAAGTTCATTTTCTGTTTTGGGTGTTGGCAATTTTCAGATAGATTTGACTCAAATTTGAGGCATTTAGAATTGAGATTTGATAAAGACAGGAGGGTAGATTTCAAAGGAATACACCAATTGAGCAAAATTACAGAAGACCAAAATGTACCTTCATAATATATACACCATTAGCCAAATTATAAGGATTACATCAACAAATGTATGCGTCTACATGCCACCCAATACAATAAAAATATATATACCATTACATGTATAAAAGCTTATTACAGAAGATATGTACAAAGGATTAAGGGGATTGCTTTCAAATCGCATTGCAAATGGCTCGGCTAAAATGAATTGCCAAATTTTATCTTAAAACTCATCGAAATTACAATATGATGGAATAGATACAATTGAAAACAAAAGTATGCAATGCTGGCCCAACTTTGGAGGTCAGCACTGTCGTGGTCAGAATGTTTGCTGACGTTAGCTTAAAGTTTGTCAGTCATTCCATTCCTAATGGCATAGGCCTGCAGAGCTGTCGTATATATCCACAAGTACCATAGTAAAAAAAACATTATGGTATGGTAACCTCCCCACGTGCCCTAAACGCTGGGTCACATGCATGTTCAATGTATCAATCAAGTTTGTTTTGAGTCAATCCCCCCCAATTGCAACCAGTTTTGGGAAATTTCACCTCAATAGGGTCTGTGCTTCCCATAAAATCCTATGCTTAACACTAAAAACCCTGACTTTGGGAACGGCTCATTTTAGCCCACAAAGCATAGTATTTAGGGAATTTTGTGGCATGATGTGAATTCTTGTGGATCACCCCCCCACAAAAAAAAAGCCTCATGGTATTGATTCAAAACACCCTCTGGTATGCCATTTGGGGACCGACGTGATAAAATTTTGTTGTACCAAACCTGAATCACAATTGGCCCAGCAATGTCATGCATCTGGCCAGAGAACATCATATGTTTTGCCGCATATCTTATGAACAGAAATTAAAATACATCATTATTACAAACTCATTAAATGGCAGAATAATGGACAGATATTCATAGCAGGCCCTGTAATGCTATTTATGGTGATCCTTTTTGACTAGAGTACACACAGGAACAAATTTAACCATCATGAAAATCTCAGAACTCCTGATCAGAAGCAATACATGTATAGTCTTCTATTTACTTTCTTTCTTTGATAATTTACTATGAGATGTTTGGCATGTGGAAAAGTTTGTTTTCATTTATGGCAAGCTGCATGTATACAACACCCCATATTAAACCTGGTGTGGAAGTTTTTCCAATAGCTCGCTTTCATATATATTTTCCTGTTCGGGATAACATCATGGTATCATAATTATAGATATATGTAAGGTTATGAGCATTGTACGAATTATACAACTGCACAAAACATACTCATTTCTAATAAAACTTGGGAACTGATCAAAAAATGATCGCCCAAAGCCCTTTTAGCCTTGTAACTTGTTCCAAGGGACAAAATAGGAAATGGGGGTTCCAAAGATTACTTGTAATAATAAGGATCTGAAGAAAGAGGCAATTCTCTTTGCCTAAAGCCCATGATATAACTAGGCAATCGCATAGTGTTTTTAATAACAGCACTTTCCCTCGCTGATTTGGCATGCGACAGATTATTGCTAGCATGCTCAAGAACTTGATGCAAGCCACTTGACTTCATTCACTCAGTCGCTCCCAGTGCTTAGCCGTTGGAAGCGATTGATACAACGCTACGTGTTTTTTTCACTAGTGGATTTTACATTCACACCCCGACTGCTAGTATATCATGGCCTTAAGAGGTATGGATAATGAAAACAGAAGTCAATTCCTTACAGAGATTCAGTCTGTTGATTCAGTTATCATCATCAGTTTGTCTCCTGACATTTTCTGAAATAACTATCAAAGAAACTCTTCCAAAGCACACCATAAATTCATGAGAAACTGAAATTTAAAATCTTTTTCTGGATAGGTGATGGTTCCCAGTTAATCCTTTAATAGCAAGCTTTATTTGTTCCTTGAAGTGTTCATATATAGGGTCATTTATTGCCATTGTAGGCTAGTGCTAGCTGATCAGCGAGCTGAGTTTCTGTTGCTATTAGAGAACCCCCAACAACACATTTATTACAATACGGCTTTAAACATTAAATGCTTTCTGGTACACTTGTCCATTTTTGATATATTTAAAAAATAACATTTTATAATATCACAAATTCTTTCATTTTACGTCCCATTCTATATGTCACAAGCTTATTTCCCATGTGGTAAAGATCAGGCCGCCGACTTCAAGCAAAATAAGACTTCTCCATCAAATACAACCTCATGAGCTTTTGTCTACTTAAAAGTGACAAAGTTCTATCAAATGAATAAAATTCATCCTTTCAACTTTTAACGTCCCTGAAAGGCAATGAATGATGGGATTTGTGTTAAGTCTACAAGGAGGGACCAAAAAGCATTCAAAATTTGGGTTGTGATGACAATCATTTGTGTAAACCACGATTTATCAAGAGTATTAGAACATTCCAGGTGACGGGTGTGAATCTAATTCATACACTGACTGATAAATCATAAGTTTTCACAAATGATTCACTGGGAGTGTATTCTTTTTTTTCTGGCCCTGTTTCTTCACTGGAATTGTCCCACACGTTTGGAGTAGGCTTACTTATTTCCGGGACCTTTAGGTTAAAAACGATTCCCTTATTGGTCCTGAATTTTCAGCCATTATTGTTCATTAAAATATGCTTTTTTCTAAAATTACAAGTTCAAATTTTAGTTCAGGTAATTTTAAAGATACTTGTCACTCTGTGCTGGTATCTTGAGCTATAGATTACACTGGCTAGAGGCTTAGGGTGTACTCTTGTGGTACCAAACTCCTAGAGCACACACAGTGTTGGGGGTACATCACAGGTTAAGACTCTGGCTGTGTACTTGGGCTGTATCATCAAAATCCACCTCTTCATACATATGATTGTTTATCACGAGCTCGTCTGTAACCTTTTCTCAAACTGGGCGTAGCAAACATATCCAAAGCACCACATCGAGACTTGAGATCCTCATCAGATGAGCTACTGGAGATAAAGCGCGGGGATCGGCGAATTGTCGATATCTTCCTCGACAGACTACTTTTCAATGAGGAAGACGCTCGCGATGACAAAGACGTGGAAGCCTTTGTGGAGGTGCTTCGGAAGGAAGATACCGGGCTGTGCATGGAGGATGAGAGAGAGGAGACTGTGCTTCTTACAGATGACGTACGACTGACCTTGCCTGGAGGCTGATTGGCGGTGTCTTCTGACATGGGACGCTTACGGGTGCTGTTAAAAATAATCAGTATGATAGCTTAATTAATTCTAAATAAGGAATCACATCTTCACTCAGATCATTAGAAAAACTTTTAAACTATCATTTCACAGATGTTTTTTGTCTTAAAGTTTGAACTTATTACAATGCCCACTTGGTGAACACCATATGATCAGCTCCCACAAAACCAGGAATGTCATATGATTCGGTTTTGAGTAGAGATTTTTAGAGTAAAAGTACCTAAAAAAAGGATTGTTATGAATTGGGTTTTTTTTTTACTTTGTACACACTCTAACATTACTTTTTCCTAAAGTTTAACTGTTAGTATGTTGAGTTAAGGTAATTATTTAATCAAATACTTGCTCCTGCAATTTTATTATTACCATTCACTTTTTTGTAATTTGTTAAAGATTAATTTTCTTCAAAAGCCAGGTTGAAAACCAACACCTCCATCAAGTACAGAATTTGTCCTACTTAAAAATATATATAGAACGTAGAATCCATTTTAAGGCTTAAATATTGGAGATAATGATCATGTAAAATCTTGATATTTGAAATTTGTATCTTGTTCCTGGATTTGTTGGTCACATAATATGTATAATTTTTGTAATTCCTCCAGATTAAATGGGTGATTTCACAGTAAAGATACCTATCAGGCTGCAGAAATCCATTGTCCATTTTTTAAGAATGTGCAGAGATGCCAATGGGAGTTTGAAAAAAAATCTGAAAATGCGAACGGAGGGAGCGAAGCGACCGAGTATCGCCCCTAACAGCCGGGGGTTTGAGGGTTTCTGCACATTTAGAGCTACAGGAAAGACCATTTCTGAGAGTAAGATATCATTCCAAAAAAGTTAAAATTAACTGTAAATGTGAAGAATGGGGCTTAGTTTTGGGTCCAAATCATCTCACTACTAGTCATGCTTGTTTGATCAAATTCAACTTTCAGGTAATAAAAGTAAACATAAAGATAATGATTACTGATACAAGACACACTTTGGGGCTTTTCCTTTGCAGTTCATTTCCTTGGCATAGCTACGTAAGGCTTTACGCAGTTGCAACCATGCAATCAGTCTTAAAATTTTGATCCATTGCAGCAATGGATCAAAATTTTGAAGACTTGGCTTCCTCTTGTGTCCCTTACTTCTCGATGTCTTTTAAATTGTTTCCAAGGCTTTTAAATTCAATTTCCATTTCAGTTTTTGGGTCGCTTATATGCCACGTCGGTATTTTTCCAATTAGCCGGAACTTCCATCCGGGCATTTTGGCAACTGATTCTTAGCACCAATGTGCGTAAAAAACAAATCATTCGATACGCGCTGAAAGCGTAGTGTCTCGCGATGTGCAGTGATCGTACTTTTTAATTTTGCGCACTTTGTTTTCACCGCGATACGGGGATTCCCTGGGCTTTCCCTGGTTTGTTTTCACCGCGGTGAAGCGATGTGACGTCAGTCCGCTCCCGGCCATAGAGCAAGATCGAAGAGTTGTAATCTGACATGCTTTGCTATTATGCTAGTCTCTTATACAAAATCGCGATGTACGCAAACCTATTTAATACACTGATGTTCCGATGTACTTTTGAGTGCATCAAAGTCTGAGAGATCAGATTACGATAAACAAGAATTCCTTTAAAAATCTTAATCAACAATAAAATAAAAAAATCAGAAAAAAAATAAAAAAAATCTGAAAAATACAGAAAAATCGGATTTTAATCCAGAAATGCAAAAAAATCGGATTTCCGATTAAAATCAGAAGATTGGCATCTCTGGAATGTGGAATACTGATTCATATAACTTTTCACATAATTTACGGGTATAGGTAAGGAGAGATAAAATGTGAAAGAATCCTTTGTGTTAGTGACCACCTTTTTTTATAACAATTTTGGTGCTCTAAATGTTCACTTTCTTGTGATCATAATTTTAACAATTCAAGTAATGATTTTAAAAATAGTGGTATGAATAATATTAATTGATTTTTGAAAGTTCTGTTTGTAAAACTGTTAGGGTCCACTCAAAATTGAAAACATCACTGTGTGTTTCTATTTAGAGCTCAGTTCAATTTGATTTATCGGTTGTTACACTGTGTGTCAACTTTTATGAACTTCAGATGTGAATATTTTTCTAAGTATACACCAGCTATTGCTATCATTTTTTCATCTCGCTACTACGTGGCAGTGTTCTAACTCGGCTGCAATTCCATTAATGTACACCGCATACTCTCAGAAATAGCTGCAGTTCATAACAGTTGTAACAGTGTGTCAAATGTTACAACTGTTAACACCTCCCAGAACCACTGTAAGATCTCTTTACCAATAGAGAACAACAAAAATAATCTAGAAAGTAGTTTACAAAATACTCTTTAATTAGCTTGAAATTTTTGACACAATGTTACATTTTATGCACCTTTACTGTGAAAACACCCAAGTGCATAAATATCACTTTAGCAAAGTGGGCAGTGTTTTTAAAACAAATGGCTCAATGAAGAAATTAAAAGTGAACTCTTACCTCTCTTTAGAGCTCAGGTTTCTCCTCACGCAAGTCTTAAGAGGTTCTCCCCCATCTGGCACATCTTCCGATTTCTGTTGGGTGGCATTTCCTTGCAAACACATCAATTCCACCGCATGATCATGGTGAGATGCAAGATAGATGGCACCGGGAGTGAGGGCTGGTCCCACACAGCGAGGACTGAGGACATCTAGGAAGGTGTGTATGCCGGGGCTGTGAGACATGAACAAATATTGGTTATGTCTTTATTGACTTAAGTACATTAAAAACAAAATCACACCCTTTTGAAAACTTAAAAGGGCACTTTGTGATCCAGTGACTCGTTCCCGGACTTACCTAAAAAGTTACATTTTGCATCATTTAAAAAGTCAGCGATAGTATTGTGGGTATGCTGAATCTGATGCACAGAATTTGTTCACATCTGTAAAGATCTGGAACTTTGTAAATCCGTAAACGGACAGAATTTATAACATGGTGGCCTATGAGATATTGTGATACAAGCACATGCATGCTCACAAAAACAAAATGCAAGATCAGAGTCAACAGTAATTTTGCAGATTAACCATTTCTTAAAGAACCATAAACAAGAGAAGCAACTGGGATCACAAAAGTTTGAAAATATGCTCACTTCCAAATGTGCAAAAAATATTAAAAATAAGGACATCAGTCCCAAATAGATTGTCCGAATATGTGATCAAAGAATAAGTGTAGATCTAGAACAATATAATGGCCCTCAATGACCTTTGACCTGCTCATCTATTACCCCACATAACACCCTTCTCTCAATGTATAAGCATAAAAAGTAGTATGAACTTGATTCATCACTACACTTAGGTGTCAATCAAAAGTGGATGCTAAATTTTGACACACAACAGAATATGGGAATCATGCTGACACAATGTCTTCCCGATTGCATTGGACACATAAAAAAAAAAATCATCAAAAGCTCCAAGCTATTTTTGGGATTTGGGAACTGTACTAAAAAGTTGGACTTTTCTTTTTTTACAATTGGTTCACAGACATAATCAGACACAATTTGTAGCAATAGTATAATGGCTCAATCCCATTTAATAAAAAAGTCATCGAATGGCTCAGTTAGACGAGGTTTAACCCAAGTTTGTTCATAATTCCTGCTTAAAATTACAACATGATTATATATTTTTTACATCACTTCCTGTGGATGGGTCCAATGCTCTTAATTAACAATATTGCCTTTTATCCATTGTCCCGTGAGAATCCATAACAGAAATGAGTAAAAACTTTTGTGTCAAATTATTTATTTTCTGTCTGTACTGTTTTGTTGGTGTTTTGGCTGATTTCACAGACTTCCATGGAGTTAAGGATGTCCACATAGAGGTAGCGGTTCCTGGTAAGAAAAGGCTAATGAAGACGAGACCACTTCAATGTCCTCAATCACAGACGACTTCTTCGACCATTGGCGTCAACAAATGCCAAATTCCTTCGAAAAAGATGATTTTAAAAATGTAAACAACCGATTTTCAGATGACAAATTAATCGCAATCAATATTAACTTCAATGGTGTTGCTGTTTTTGAAACCATCCAACAGAGCTCCATTATGAAATTCCCAACATATTTTTGGTACCTGTACCATAACTTTCATGACAAAAATACTGCAATATTAATACTCACAATATGAGAAACATTGACTTGTCAAATATGGAAAATGACTATGGCTTAATAAAAATGCCTTACAACTTTTAATGCTGACTCTGTGATTAGCATTTGTCTTTTTGATTTGGGGAATTGAGTCTAGTGCTGACGTGTAAAACTTTTTACACGTGTAACCAACGGAATGGTCCCTTACACTTTAGAACATTCACTACCGTTTACCGTCAGCAAACCCCTACTTTTTTCAGTATTATTTCAATTGCTGAAGTCAACTTTTCAACCAAATTACCCCAACCGCCGTCAAGTGAAAAGTAAAGTTAAGAGTTCCAATGCTGCTCCTAGAAATGGTCTCCGACTTTTACGGAAACAGGGAAATCCGTTTATAATCAAGTTCTTGTACGTGAGTGGGCGACTTCGGCATATACACAGCATACCCGCATAAACGGCCCCCAATTACCGTTGCTCTCAATTACATCACAAAAAGGTAAAATGGCAGCTCCCCCAGTGATTTGTCGTTTGGGATCTTTGCGATATTCAACTGCTTTATTTTGGATTAACACATAACATAGGTAAGTACAAACAACCTTTTATGGTTCAAGATGATTTTTATGATCGAATGCAAAGCCAGGTAACCCGATTAACCACATTTATGGGGCAAGATTGCATTGCTTCGAAGCGCCAATTCGCAGTCGTTAACTTTTTTGACCTTTTAAAAAAACGAAGCGATAATCAGACCGTGTTAAACTATAGGAATTAAACGGTTTACTCCCAGCTCTAATGGATCATCATCTCTTCTTACCATTAAAACAAAGCAGGAATTCTTCTGTTTCACCCTCCCTTGCTACCAGCAACAGCAGCTTTGGACTCTGCATAGGGCTGGCCTCCATACAAAACCGCCAAAGGCAATTAATGTCTGTTATTCCAAAAATTCTGAGAAAAAATATTTTTATACTACATAGCAATTCCCTACATTCCATCCTTTAAAGTGCATGTTCCGATCCTTGGGACCCCTGATTTAACCCGGAATAGTACGATTTGATATCAATGAAAGTCCGTATTTTTTCTCATTGTCCCTCAAGTTTGAGAACCCTCAATCCTTTCATTGCCAATCTTATACCAAAAACCGCTGTGTTTTAGAGTGGTTAACCATCAATATTACACATATTGAATAGGGGCTTTGCAACATGTATATTGCGTCTACCTCAAACCGCAAGTTTGGTCCCACGGTACTTGATGGTGTGTGTGCAAGTGCCAGGCTCTCATATCAAGTAGATAACCACAATACACATAAATCGGAAACAAGCACCTTTAACACAGGGGGGGCATCCCTGTGACCCAAGATTTGTTTTTAGTGTGGCCATGTTTAACCTAATATCTTTGCCCAAAATTTTCTGTACTTGCCTAAATATCAGTTGGCGCATATTTTGTGGAATACAAAAAAATCGGCCATGGCGTTTTAATGCTAAATTAACAAGGATTTTGTGGGGCTATTCAAATTGTTTAGAGCCCCTAAATCGTACTGGAGAATCTTTTCAATTTCTTTTCAGCGATGCTACTGTATTTATGTTCTCCTATTATATCCAAGTTTCATGGACGCCTTTGTGGGGGGGAAAGTGTTTTTCATTTTATCGGTATGAGAATTTTGTGGCACGTCACAAATTTCTTTTTTGAACCACCATTTTGATCATTACAACCGATTTTTCAGCTTTTGCTTGTTATGTGGTTTTCAGAGGGTTCTACAAATGAGCCCCCCTCTTATACACCACCAGAGTGCACAAGACCTTCTACACTTAGTGTTACGGTGCCTGCTCCGATTTATGTCTATTTTGTTCTCTCTTGATATAAGAGCCTGCACTTAGCATAACATACACCCACTCAAAATAACCGTGGGAAAACAAACTTGCTGTTTGATGGTAGAAGCAATAATGCGGCATGCAAAGCCCATCAACACGTGCTAATATATTGATGGTTAACCCTAAATTTTGGTGGGTTTTTTTGTTTATAATCTTGGCAATTAAAATGATTGAGGCTCAAATTTCAGACGACAATGAGAGACAAATACATCCTTTTTCTTATAATAAAATTCGATACTACTTCTGGGTAAATCAGGGTCCAAAGATATCGGAACACGCACATAATATACTAAATGTCTTTCTCACCTTTGGGTATTATCATAAGCTGCTAAACCTCACAGTGCCTGATACAACAAACTTTTGCACATATATGCAGTAAATCATATACTTCACTGTAAAGCCCAGTTTGGGCAAACAACATGGTAGAGTGTTCGCCAATAGTGTTAAAGGCACTATCAGTGATTTGCTAAATCAGAAAATCTCAAAAAAATCATCTTTTTGCATGTCTGGAACAAGTACAGGTACCCTAACATACCCTGCGAAAGATGATAAGACCAGAAGCAACCTTATATGGACAAAATCGGATATTTTAGTCATTCCTGTCCGTATGGACACTTACTGCAACACGCAATTGAATGGAGATTCATACCTTTGAACACCGCCGTTTTCTTTCTTTTCTGGCAATTCTTCAGTTGGAAAAAGTAACTTAAGAGAATTTTGCAGACTTATCCTCACTTTTTAAGGGATTTTCTACAAATTTAGATTATTTTGACTCTTACGGGTGAATTACTGATCGTGTCCTTTACATGGACCTTTTTATGTTGAACAAGTGGGGAGGAAGCTTATTTCACTTGCCTGTGCTGGTTACACCACTAATGCAAATGATGTCTTCTCAGACATGATAGCACGCCTTCTTTTTTAGCCTTGATCAAGGCTGTCTATTCACACTGTATTAGATTTTTGACATTCTCAATTATTTGCTGGTTTGAAATCAGGGGCATCCCTGAGCAGAGAAAGAAAAATATTTGTACACTCCTTGGTAGTCTTGTTGTTTTGCACCATGCGATCCAGGTGGACTAGTCCAGGATAAAACCACCAATACCGGTTGTGGTCAGGTGTTGCTGTAGTGGTTGTGCTATTCAGGGCAACAGCCTTGATTAAATTGTTTTGTGGTTTTAACCCTCCCTGTGCAAAATTCCTATCAAATTCTTGCAAATGCAAGAAAAAGCCTGACAGATTGAACAAGGTGCTCTACCTGAGTTGAACTTACTTAACTTGCTAGTGGAAGCATGGAACATTGGCCAGGTGAAATTGGAGACCTCAAATTAGGTGCTTGATGAAATGAATTCTCGTCATGTAATTGCTATATTCCCTGTTTTCTTACCATTAGCTGACCCTGCTTACAGGTCTATCTGGTAGACTCTGTCTGTCCCAGCCAACAGGTTAGTTCTGGTGAACGCAACCACTGCAGGGCTCACCCTTCCTTATCTCCTGTCCAATGTACCAGGCCAGAATATTCATCTCACTAATAGATCACTTGCATAACTAGCATTGTAGTGTTATAACAATATTTTCTGGAAAATTATTCAAACTTCACAAATTTCTGGTATTATACCCGAACAACATGGTAACCCCGACAAACACCTCATTCCCCCACTTTATCTCATCAAAATTGCAATTTTGGTATCAGAAGAAGTTTTGTTATTTCCCATTACCCCAATGCAATTTAATATGGAAGAAATATTCGTGAATATTGCTACCGATGCCTACAAAGCTCTTTGTATGTTTTAAGTGCCTCGATGCCCATTCTCCATAGAAATGTGGAAATCTTAAAGATTAACATTCCTGTGTACTTTGACTTTCCTGTGGACTGTTTGGACATTACTCTACAACAGTATTTATATTATGTTGTTATTATATTTATTATTTCTTTCCTGTTTTCCCTGGGTGTTCTTGGCAATTATTTAAAACACAATTATTTTTAATAAAATCATGAACTGAGGCCTATTTTCCTTTCCAATGTTTGACTAATATATGCATTTCCCTTCGGAGAAGTGGAATGCCCGCCATACCTATTTTAGCACCCCTAAAAAAGAGAAAATGGGTCTCAACCATGACCCCAGGTCACACCCTGACCCTTCGCCATTCTCTGCCCCAATTCCGTTTTGTTGGGCTCAGAGCCCACACGGACGCAAACATCCCATATCATGCTGTAGGGCGGGCCCGGAAGCAGGAAGTCACATTGGAAAGGAAATCAGGAATCAGTTATATGATTTATAACCATATGTGTTTTAACTAAATCATTACAACCCACTGAGGCTGATTTCCCTTTACACCAAAAAAGTTTTGAGCTATATGCATTAACCCCTGTGTTTGAATCAATAATTTCAATCAACACCCCCAGACTAGCACACTCAGTCCGGAGGTGGCACATGATATTTTGGAGAGCAGCCAAAGGATGCATCAAAGGTATACCAAAACTCCCAGAGGCGAAAAACACATGGAATCTAGATTCCTAAAAGTCGGGACGCCAATAACTCACCTAAGACAGTTGAGTACACCCAGGTGTGAGTAAAAGGACCTTATACTTTATAATGTGATGAAAATGACCTTGCCAAAGTTTTTTGGAGTAGAGCCATAGCCGCGAAATCCCGCCAGAGAAAACCCAGCCTAAGGACTAGGCGAGGAGGAGAGCTCCTGACAGAGACTGGGAGTGTGACGTAGCCCTGGACAAAGGGCCCGAGCACCCCGCTTCAGAAGGCGGAAACAGTCCTCACGCCTTGCGACACTGAGGATCCGGGAGGTAACCAGAGAAGCGTCAGCGGACCCGCGTAAAACGCGGGGCAAGAAGCCTAACCCAAAAAAAACGGAGGATCGGGCCCCCTAGAATGGGTCCGATCAGAACACCACAGAA
>JAMKCH010015531.1:0-24499 GCA_023653785.1 Ophioderma brevispina
TAAGATCTGAGCATAATTCTTGGATTAGTTTGTCATTCATTTGCGTGTCGTTTCTCACTCTTTTGAGTCATGTTATCATCCGTCCGTGAAAACAATGTGGATATACAGCGATTTAATGGGAGGGGGGGGCACTACATCAATGGAGAAAACCGTCCCTATAGAAGAAACCGATTGCTATCGGTTAGGAAAGTTAAACCTTCCCTTTTACTTATATCGGTAATGTTTGGAGTTATTACTTGTCTTGAAAATTTGCCACATTTTTCGAAAATTGAACATTGAAAAATCCATGTTTTAGTAAAAAAAAAGGGACTTTCACGCCATATCAAACTGTCGCTTTCTCAAATACCTTTACCTTTGAACTTCAAAAAATTGAGATGTTTGTGCAGTGAGGAAAATACATCTTTTTGCACTATTTGAATCAAACACCTTTCGTCTCTAAACCTAGACATCAAAGAAAATTGAAATTCATTGGTCTAATTTAGTGCTTTGTTTACATGTTTCAATGATTATTTTTCGTTTTTTTCCAAGATGCGCTGCGCGTAAGAAAATTAAACACTCGCACGCTGCATTCCAGCAAAATGCCACCACGCGACTCGCGCTACGCCTTGCGCCTACGCGTGAAATGTGCTTAAAGTTCCCGCCGTTTACATGGTTTAGACCAGTGGATTTTTTGTGACTCTAGATGTCCAAAGTAAGCTGTTTTAATCGGCAAAAAAATACAGCTCAGATTGTCTGCAGTGGATAACCTGTTGTTGGTAACGCTAGAACACAGGTTGATGTTTAAAATGGTGCCACAATCATATCTTTATGTAAAAAACAAAAGCACTTAGGTTTGGACACTACCCTTAATACCTGGCTTTTAAAAAAGCGTGTAGAAATGGCTGAGATAGAAAGCCGGAAGACGCAACCCCCCAAACCAAAAGTTCAGTTTTGGGATATTTCAATGTGCATTGCAGTGTACTGGGACACGAACACGTTTACCACAATCAATATTTCAAGTAAGGCTTTCTCGCTCATTCAGTCGGAAAAACTCTTTGTTTAAATCAATACACACTTTATTATTGCGTTTGTTATCACACAGTGACCATTGAAAAATCCTTAAACTAACGTTTGGTATAAGGTTATGACTTATAACACTCATATTTCATAGGACCTGACATTGGAATCAGTTTTTCCGACATGGTAGCGGCTATCAAACAAGCCACAACGGTAAACAGAATTCAACATACCGTGTAAGTTTAAAATATTATAATTTTGTGGGTTTTCGAGGTAGAAATTAACGTATGGGGCGCTCTTGGTCACCTTGTCAGAAGTTATACTTTGTTACAAGGTACATTTGAAACTTTCATAGTCGGAAGTGATCGGATTCGAACATTTTCATATTATTTACACAAGGTTTTAAAACTAATAACCCACATGCAAGCTTATTTTCACATCGTACCTCCCAAAGGATTAACGGATGTTGATGGGGTTTTCGATATTTTCCTGAAATAAATTTCTCCTCTTTTTGGTGACAACAACTTGCCCAAAAAACATGGAAAAATGAGTGTACTCGCACTTTCCAAAAAACCCTTCAGTCATGGGTCACAACAACCGGTTAATTATAAAAGTTTTGTGGATTAGCGGTTTTTCCTTAGTAAAGACCGTATTTGTCTGCATCGATCGCGGCGAAGAGATATATATCACAGAAGGCTCGGTGTATGTATGCACATGAATACAAATCGACTGCCGAGCTTTTGTCGAGATGAATTGGTAATTGAATTAGATAATTGGTGGTTTTCGCGTTGGTTGGTCCTTCTCTGCTAGGTCCATGGTGCACAAACTCGAATTTTAGCCCGTACAGAAACCGGCTCATTGACTATACAAATTATTACTTGAACATAAGTCATTATTTTCAATTCGTCCAATTATGGTATGGCATTTTAAGACCGGTGGGGCTGAAATAGGTTTGTGAAATTTGGAATCAGGGCTGTAAATTGGTTCAGGCCTGCCCACATTCTCTTAAAAAATCTATTTTCACATATTTATATACTCTGTATCTGCGGCTCTTTCTTTTATTCTCTATATAATTAGGGCCGATAGTGGGAAGGTTCTATTTTAGTATTAATCCTGCGCACCTATTAAAGGCTCACCATAAAGGGGATTAAGTGTAGTCCTCGCCCGCCGTTTGTTGCTCGTCCCGTAAGGTCCTTCAGGGTGTGTGTTAATATCTGTTCTAATAGTTTACTACTCGCGAGTCAAGTTATTGTTCATGTCTTTAGTAGTACAATAATGTTTAAAAGAATGCATTCACAGACTGTTCTGTAGAGTTTATTTGTCAACGAGCTGGGTAATAACGGTAACTGTTTTGATATACATCACCATAAACATTGGGTAGAGGATCGATTTCGTGACCCACGCAACACACGGGTGATGGCTACCCCTGTGTCTTCAAGAACAGGTATGTTTTATATTTACATTTATTTCTTGAATAAGATTGTAGTTATCAAGTGTGATATATCTTTGAATCATTATTTCACTGAATATTGTTTCAAATGAATGTTCGTGTGCTTGGAAGTGTGCTTAAACACGATTTGCTTTTCGCGCCAAGATGCCGGCAAAGTCTGACATGCAAGGTTTTGGTTACACTTACTTCGGTAAACCCGATGAAGATTTCGAACAATTTTTTGTCACCAATTTGAGCATACGCCTCTCCTTTCAATTTTTACTGATCTGAAGAAAGTTTTGGCATTTTCACGAGGCTTAGAGGTAAGGCAAGGCTCTCACCTACTTCGAACCATGCCAGCTGAGCACAGGGGTTCTTTGAACAATATTCAAAAGATAATCAAAGATCATTTTGAGGGCGACGCATGGAAATGGCATGTAGAAACTAAATTGTTGTCTCGTAGACACGACTCCGAAGTCGTTAGATGACTGTTTCTGACATAATGAAAATGTCTACTCAATTGATCAAACCAGAGGAGATCAAATATTCTTTTTTTGTTCGAGGTCTTTACCCAACACGATTTGTGTTCTCCAAGGAAACCAAAAACCTTAAAAGAGCAAGTAGATTTTTGCTCGGTTGGGTATTAAACAGGGAGGGAGGAATGCTAAAGATACTCCGACATCAAACGCTTCCTCAAGTGTCGTGGATCAGATCCTATGACAGTAAATTGGATGTGTTGTAATTTAGTCCAAAAATTAGACATAAAAAGAGTAAAGTCTCTTGAAAGATGTGAACCAACAAAAACAGCGGTCGCCTTCACAATTTTAACAGTTTAATCAACCATCTTCATTTCCTCAGCCAAATCAAAGTAAGCCCAGGTTTAGAAGACCAATTGTGTGTTATCGTTGTCATCGACAGGGACATGAGTTGGAAAACAATGTGTGAACGTTTGTGCTATTGATTTTTTTGTTAGAGTTTTTTTGTGTGTTTTTTGTGTTGGTTTGTGTGTTTTTGTTTGTTTGTGTGTGTTTGGCAACCCTTTAAACTAACTTCCCCATCTGATCCAGATAACGTAAATTCAAATCATACTCAGAAAACCAGATGGGCCGAAAAAAATCACTTGAGTCGGAATTTCTCTTTGAAACCAGTATTGTGTTTCCGTTGTTCCCGCCCCAGGTCATGTTTGGCCAAAAATCGTACAGAATGGTTTTGATCTATACGGGGATTCCATTGCTTACATAAACACAAACATGTATTGTAAGCCATCAGTGATATG
Source organism: Ophioderma brevispina (assembly GCA_023653785.1). Taxonomy (NCBI): domain Eukaryota; kingdom Metazoa; phylum Echinodermata; class Ophiuroidea; order Amphilepidida; family Ophiodermatidae; genus Ophioderma; species Ophioderma brevispina. The sequence continues at coordinate 3,702 of JAMKCH010015531.1, forward strand.
GCGTGTTGAAAAGCCTATGACAGGAATCTTTCCGTTTTTGACACTCGTTTTGATCGTGAACAATGAATTCCAATCATTTGGTTTACCGATGGGACCATTGTTCGAAACCATTGATGTCCGCATTTAGTGAGTATAATACCATACCAATTACTATCGGTGTGATAAAGCCATAGAAAGTCTGCTTGATACTGGGTCATCGGCAAATCTTGCCAATCACGAGTTCTTTTATTCTTTGGAATCTTTCTCATAGCTTTTCAGTACAAAAAGCCTCCAACGTGTGAATTTGCTAGAACTCTCAAATAAAACTAATTTCAGAGCTTACTGGCTTTGTTATCATGCCATTTTCATTCAGGTCACACAATTTATGGTTCCTATGCCTATTGGCCCGTAATTCCCAGTGAGTATCTGGGCCTAATGTTATAATCTGTCGATGTTATAATCCTATTCTCTATTGTCCCTATTGTATTACCCAATACAGGATCCTGGTCGACCTATAATAAGATTTAACCAATTCAGTTAATCACTTCCTTCCTGGTTTGTTTGTGATGTAACAAGAGTCAGACACACATGCAGTGTTTAGTGTTCACGCACGTAGGTTAACTCATTTTCTTAGTTTGTGATTATATTCCGGGATTTGGGAAATTCTACTACTAAATTTGAGAATTTGAAAAATGGAAACAAAAATTTATTCAAAAGTGCAAATCAATTTTTTAGTAGGACTTTTCGTCGTATTCTGGGATTTTTGCAAGTACTTGAAAAATGGAAACCAAATTAAACTATTGAACACAATCTCCTTAGAAAATGTTTGCATCTTCTACCCTGCAAAAACATCTTTCGTCACATTAATTTTTAAGTATACAAAATCTTGAATGGTAGTAATGTATAGCTACCAGTACCACGAGGAATAAGCATATGACTAGTCAAGTGTATCTCTCTGTATGATTGAAGATGCAGTACAATGAGTCCGTGATGGAATGGGGCTAATTATTCTTATCGGATTTAACATCGACGATTCTCCATGGGCAGTTTTCCCATCTCAGTCAGCAAGTCATTCTTGGCTCTAAATTTTTGAATAGACATAAAGCAATTTTGATTTTGGTTTCACAACGATTCGGCTACACAAAGAAGTAACCTTCGAGTTTTAGGCAAGCAAGAAATTCCTCCCCATTCACAATATGTGGTATGTGATAATTTTCCAATATATTCCGAAGGATACATCGGATTATGCCAAGGTGGCAGACAAAGAGGTTCTATATATAGAGATTCAAAACGTTACGTAATCGTTTAGAAATTCACGTCTCGCATGTTTTTTGCCGACCTCAAATAAAACCTAGAGTACCAACAATAAAAGCAATGGCTGCCTCCGCTCTTCCACAGCTGTGGGTGCCGCTTTGCATATAACTAATCGGTAGTGAATACAAATTAATGTACATGTTAGAGGTGGCCCAGGTGTAATAAGTGTACCTGGATCATTTGTGCTCAGATACTCTTTTTTTCTCATAATGCATGCGCGCTTAGGTGAAGTCATGTATTCCTTGAGGCGGTTTATTTAAATCAAGACACTGCTGTGTCATTTCATTGTTTGTGTGGCCATGGGTAGACAAAATTTAACCACCCCATGGCACCCAACATCCACTACTGTATTTGGCGGATGTTTGTACGAATTGACATTTGTGTGTATACAAGCACCCAAACTGTAATTATTTCGTGCAATATTCACAATGTCAGCGCCCAGCACGGACGACTGGTTTTGATTGCGTTTCACTCCTTGGTGGGCAGAAGATTAACGGCTCTCGGTATACTTGTAGGCCAAGAGTATTAATAAAATAAAACAATGGAAAGGGAAATTTCTTCTGGAACCAAGCTGAAAATCAGAATTGGTGGCAGAAATGGCTAGAAAATATACTAAAAAGTCCCAAAAATCCTCCTTTTTGTGCATTTTCAGAATAAGGGGGCAAGTTTTGTACAGAGAGTGGTTGAAATTAACAAATATTTCACTTGTCCTTGAAATGTGTTCCAACTTTTTTTGTCTGTCCCAGGATTAAAAAAAGGTATAAATTTGCCCTATCTATGGCTGTAGTTTAATAACTAATGTAAAGAAAGGCTCACGGTTCATCCTGGTGGGTAAATTTTCAGAATGGTCGTTCTTCTGAAAGATGTGTCAAATTTCATCTAGTTGTACATGAACACAAATGAATACCTTTAAACGGTGATGGTCATTACTTGCAAAATTTACGGGCCAAGTTTGATGGGGTTCTACAGGCCTATGGGGGGTCAACTGCTTTCTGCCTTATATGTCAATATTGAATCCATGTAGGTGATTTGAATGAACCTTTTCTGTTTTATATGACCTCTAGAAGCAGTTGAATCTGGTTTCTATGAAATTGGATCATTTTGGAATATTTACCACCCCCAGGATTACCCTTGAATGTCCTTTAGGTCTGTAGTACTTAACTACAGGTTGTAGATGGGGCAGGCTATACCTTTTCTGAATCCTTGGGACATGAACAACATGTGTAACACATTTAAGGACAATTCTAATATTATTGTAATTTTAACCCTGTACAAACTTTGCCCCCTTATTTCTGAAAAACACAAAGAGGATTGTTAGGGGACTTTTAGTATGTTATTCCTAGACAAATTTCTGCACCAATCCTGACATTTTTCAGCTTGTTCCCAGAAAATTTCCACGTTAAAACTAAAGTTCTGGCCTATTTGTAGCAAATACTATATCTCTATTTTTACAAAAGCACTAGTACTACTAAGTTACTTGTGATTGACTGTTACTGATGAACCAATAACCACTTGTAGCCTCCTCGAACAAAACTAGGTACTTTTACTCTTGTAAATAACCAGGATATTTATAATCCTTCACCACCATAGATAATTCGGGTAGTAGTGAGAACAAGTTTATCCAATTTCAATCAGTTTCAAGTAGTGCAAAAGTTCAGGTAAGATCCTAAGGTACGTGACATTTTCTTTCTTCAAATTAAAATGAAACTGATTATGTGTCCTCTCTGATTCAGAATGCTCTCACAGATCTCTTACGAATAGTTGATGTTTTTCAAAAAAAAGATGGGCCTCGAGGTAGATACACCAAAATTGACCTACACTTAGAACAGTTGACCATCCTCCCTCCAATTAGATGTCGCCTTATATACATCCGCACACATGTGCAAGGCTGAGATACGCAAACAAGTTGATGACATGTTGAAAATATTGTCTTATTAAGAATCAACTAGTAGCTGGAGTTTTCCCAGTAATTATGAACACCTAAGGCCTATGGTTTCTCTTCGTTTTTTTTGCGTTGATTTTAGATCTTGTAAAAGAATTGAGCGAGACAATTAACCCTTTGCCTAATATCTCTATGATGCACTAGATTGTTTAGGAACAGAAAAACCAAATTATTTTTCTCACTTGACCTAGCCCTCATGATATTTCAAATCGGCTTAGAGGAAAGTTCTAAGACATAAAAGTGCTTTCGTTACCCAAGATGGATATTGAGTTCAATGTTATGCCCATGGGACTTTCCAATGCCCCCTGCCCTTGCAACATTTCAAAGGGCTATGCAGGAGGTATTGAGGGGATTGAACTGGGAAGTTTGTATTAATTTAGCTTGATGACGTAATTGTGGTTTTTCAAAATCTTTTGGATATAAATTTAATCTTTTAAGACAGTCTTTCAGAAGTTTAGAGAGGCAGCCTGAAACTCAAAAACAAACGAATGTACCTTGGCAGCAAAAGTTCTTATCTAGGCCATATTGTGAGTGAGGACGATAAAAGCACACGGAATCTGAAAAATTGAAGGTAGTTAAAGAGTATCCTATACCTACTAAGGGTGTCTGAAGAAGTTATTCGTCGGCTTTTCTTGGTTTTTTGTAGCTCTATAGGCGTTACATTAAAGATTTTTTGCAAAATATCCGAACCCCTGACTAACCTCACACGGAAGGACGTACCACTTATGTTTGTTCAAGTGAATGTAATGAATCATTTGAAATGCTGAAACAAATGTTGGAGCCACCTATTTTGGTATTTTCCTCGTTTTGATGGTACACCATTCATATTGCAAACTGATGCGAGTAATAAGGTTTTTGGGTTTCATTTAGGCTCAAAAACAAAGACGGGAAAGAGAAAGTAATAAGCTTATGGTGGTAGAGTCTGCATAACACCTCGAGAAAAATTATACAACAACTGAACTTGAAGCGTTTAGCCGTTGTTGAAGGTATCAAAAGTACTCGCAATACTTAACAACATTCTGTCAAATTCCTTATTGTACGGACCACTGTGTCATTAACCTGGTTATTTGGTCAAAGGCGAACCACTGTTCGTTAGCACGTTGGGTTTTTTGAAATTGCAGTCGTATAATTATGAAGTTGTCCCATATAAAGGGCGTATAATAGTAATGCAGATGCAATTGTCAATAACATTCTCTAATGTATACTCATGTACTTCATGTAATTCATGCCATGTTTCCTCTCAATCACCTTCAGATTCCGGCTTGGGTTCAGGACCCGAGATAATCAATGTCATCAGTGAACCTGAACCGAAACCTGAACAGCCTACAGTGGAATGTGGTGCGGAATTCTGGTATCAGAGAGGAAAAGAATATCTGGCGTTGTGAGATAGTTTTTCATAGATAATACAACCTTCCTTCTGATAATCTTGACATTGACACTTTCAAAAAAACAGGCTCAATGTCCGATTCCTTTTGCTGGTCAAATGTTAAGATATTTAAGAGTAAGGATTACTACCTTACAACAGACACAAGCAAGGAGTATAACTTTTGCAGCTGAAATTACTTGTGCTCAAAGTGGCCTTTATTCATATTGGTTATACACCAACTAGGAGCACTTTCCAGAACGTAACGTTATACAATTATATGTCCAGAACTATGATTACTACTGTACTTGAGAGTTGTATGACAATGTTCTTTCTTGCAGCACATTTTGGTTTCCACCGTACTATACAGTAAAATCGGTAAGATACTTCTGGAAAAAATGTCAGAGACATTATAATTACGGTGCGGTCTTGTGCGTCGTTGTGCTCGAGGAAAAACACTAGACACAAAAGTGCTAGCTCCATTATGACAATGAAAAGTTCCGGGTTTTTGAGCGTGTAGTGTAGACTCCCGCCCTTTACCTGTAACTACAGGTGGAAACCGATATGTTATCTGCTTTACTGACCATTGTACTAGGTGGCCAATATTGGTCCCGATTAAAACTTCCGATGCCCCTACGGTAGACAAGTATTTTTCACTCAAGTCATTTGTGAGCATGGATGGGCCCTTCAAACAATACTTAGTGATAGGGGTACGAATTTCTTGAGCAAATTGGTGTTAGAAGTTTGTAGGATAATGTGTACACAGAAATTGAATACAAAGGGGGTTTTTTTTTTTCGTACCATCCCCAGTGCAATGCTATACAAGATAGGTTTAATTCTGTCATTCTAGATACAATATCTCATTATGTCAATAATTTCACAAATTGGGACGAGTTTTCCTGCTATTTCATTTGCTTATCGTTCCACTCCCGCTGATAATTCAGTTGGATTTAGTCCTTTCTTTTATTATATGGGCGAGAGACCTAGGCTACCACTGGATGTGACATTGCAGAGTGATTGTAACTATCCAGACATGACTGTAAGGGAACATATGCACAATTTGGTGTCACAACTGAAGGTTTTCCCTGCCGTTTCTAAGCAGCATGCTGGACTTAATCAGGGCAACATGAAAGCACTTTATGGATACACGTGCACAGGGTGATGTCGGTGGGTGATACCGTTTGGATTTATATACCAGCAACCCAACCAGGATTGTCTCGTAAACTGTTAAAGTTCTGGTCAGGACTACTTGATCGTTGAGCAACGGGGCTGTCAATTTTCGGGTCAAATATTGCAATTAAACAAACTCTTGGCCGCCCCTGTTCCACGCTAATCGCATGAAGTTTGCTTACGATCGGTATTAGGCCAGAAAATAATGTTATGCCCAGGGACTTTGTGCAGAGAGATCCTTTGGATGGGTAGTGGATGGTGACTGTCCTGAAGATTCATTTTCCCCACTGATGGCAACACAGGGATCGAACCAAGATAGTGGTAACCTCTATCCCAGGGTTACCATTAGTTACTGTCCAAGAAACCACGTGAATATGAAGTAGAAAAGATCATCAGGGGCAGATATAGAAATAATAAGCTGGAGTACCTTGTAAAGTGGCGAGATTTTCCCAGTTCCCGTAACACGTGAGAACCTGTGGAAAATCTTAACCAAGCTGCTATGGACTTTTTGCAAGAATATCCAGTGAAAATATCTGGAAGATTTAAGTGAATGTTTCGGTAAAATTTCAAATCAGGAATTGTTTACATCTGTATGATCATGAAAATTGTTAAAATTCTTGAACATCTGCATTTTTGAACACTACGTGTGACAGGTGTATGTTATGGCAAAATTGGTTATGACAAAGTTTTATATATTTTGTTGAGTATCAAATTATGAAATTATGTGGTCGTATTCTTTTGAGCTTAACCTTTTGGTATTAACTAGAATTCAATGGTTATTCCACGTTATTATCATGCATTGAAATATTGTTTGATATGCTAATTGAATTTAATTATTTAGACAATGTTATTAATTGCTTTGTACCCTTGCTTGAGTTTATATTTCAGAGACGTCTTGTTCTGTGTGCCGGCCGGTTTGTCTTCGTCTATTTCTTCTGGGAGTCATAGCTACAAGTCTACAGTATTGTGCACACTTTGACATCTAAATTCTGCGACTTGAACTTGACCCCGAAGAATGTATGTTTTATGTATATAATGGAATGTGATTGTATTTCGTTACCTTGAAGGTACGTGAGCATAACCAATCGCTAGGCCCGATTGAATTGCAATTGAACGGCTCTATAAAAAAAATCTTCAGCACTTTGTTATATAGAAGTGTTCGTCGTCGGACTTCGTAAATTTTCAACACTCTGTGATATGGAAGTGTTCATCGTCGGAGTTTGGAATTTGCCGGGTCTTCTATTTTATCGCCGTATTTTACTGTGTGGAATACATTTTTCATGAGCTGCGGAGTTTAACACAAATGCTAACACGCATTTCATTTGGGTGAAACACATTTCACTTCTGTTGAAAATGATTTACTAACATAACACTGGTGCGTTATGAATCGTCATTATCATTCCATTTAAAATTTGCAATTTGTCACGACAAAGTTATGGTTGTGCTTTTAATAATCCGCTAGAGGTGTCAAGTTCACATTTCGTAAATTTTACTGTACTCGACAAGCTTCAGATCTTACAGCGTATCTACTGGCCATGGATTCGTCACGTGTGGTAATGAACTTTAGGAGTACTTTAGAGTGTAAATTAAGTTTTATTTCTGTGTCAATTGATCATGCTAGAGGGATCCTATGATTTATAATTATAGTATCTTTCTTGTCATCGTGAGGACGATCCTGTAATTTTCATATGTAGTTACAGTATCGTTATCACTTGATCCATTGGAACTGCATACATAAGTTCAGATAAGTTGTACGAAACAATCACTTAATTAGAATAACTCCAATATCATATCACGTATTACATTGCTCCTAGTCTGTGAGAATAAGTTGTATTCAAATTGTCAGGAGCCAATTCTGTCAGGTGGGGTGTATGTTATGGTGCTATTTCTTTTATGCTCTATAATATTAGGGCCGATAGTGGGAAGGTTCGATTTTAGTATTTATCCTTCCGCACCTATTTAAAGGCTCACCGAAAAGTGGGATTAAGTGTAGTCCTCGCCCGTCGTGTTGTGTGCTCGTACCGTAACGTCTTCAGGTGTGTGTTAATCTAAGTTCTATAGTTTACTCGCGAGTCAAGTTATTGTTCATGTCGTTTAGTAGTAAAATAAATGTTTTAAAGAATGCATTCACAGACTGTTCTGTAGAGTTTATTTGTCTACGAACTGGGTATATACGGTAACTGTTTGAGATAAACATCACCATAACAACTCTATTTAATGTCCCTTTGTTAATATTAAAAAGTACACATCCTTCTGTTTCTTGAACAATATGCCTATTCACGTAAGCATTTAAATCCTGATGAATGATAATTGCGATCATATTTTAAATATGTAATTGTTGGAAATACTGACATGAAAATATAATCTGTTATCTATATAATCTAATTAATATTTAAAGTGGAGAATGATTGTCATTTTTCAAGATTGTCAGCAGTTTTCCCTGCCAGAAGTCATTTTACATTCAAAAGATTGTCAGACTAAAATCCAGATGGGGAGATCATTATTTAGCAAATTTTATCGGAGAGTATTCAATTCAAACACATTGGTCAATTAGTTAACAAAGATCTACCTAGTGTCGGTGAGTCACTCCCAATCTGAAGTGATGGGTATATGGCCCAGCGAGGTGAAAAAGTGGGGCCCCTTTCAGATAAAATGCATCAAAAAATAGGGGGTCATTTGGGGCACAAAAGCTGAATGAAATGGGATTTTCATCCATTTGAAATTCTAAGAAGGGGGCCACTGAGGTACACAAGCATGAAAACAAGCATGCTATTGGCCTGCGAGGCCCTGATGAGCTGACTGACTCGAAAAGCTAACCCCGCTCTAAAAATCAAACAGTGAATCGGCTGAGAGCGCCTAACACATGGTTTCAACACTGTAGCTCTCTACTTTGCAAACAGGTTACGAATCCGCAAACTTTGTGAATCTTTTCTTCAATCACAAGATAGACTCACACTTCCCATCCAGACTAGATCTTTCACTTAAAAAAGCTTCAGAATTGCCTGAAGAAATTGAACAACACCAAGAACAATCTGGGGGTTCTGACCACTCCCCTAGTAATCGGAACATGAACAGCCGGTTTGAATTTGTAAGGACGCCTAGACAGGGAAAACAAACCAGCTTCCCCAACACTACAGAGAAATCACACTGTCACCCCCACTGACCTCTAAGTTCTCTACTGCTCAATGCTGCTTAACAGAATTAATCTTCACAAATAGAATCCCATTCTCCCCGTCAGAAGGGTCATAGAAGATTTGAGAATTTCCCAGGGAAAGCTTCAATTCATGTTTTTGTAAACTTCTCCAAGACTTTTGACAGTGTCAACAGGAGGCTATGCTGCATCTTCTTACCAACTGCGGCGTCCCAGATGAGTGTCAAAGCAAGTGACTCATTGCCATGACAACCTACCAAGCTTTGTGCAGACCATTAATGGGCTCACAAAGGAGTTCCCAACAACTAACTACTTAATCCTCCAAGAAGCCTTGCACCTCCTCTTTGTAATCATGAGTATGGTTACATCCTCAGTCTTATCATTCATGAACGACAAAGAAAACGTACCATGACACCCAAGCCTTCTAGACTCACCACAGGTTCATATCCCCTCTCAAATCTGACAACTTTGCTCCACAATGGATGTGATAGGGGCTTTCAAAGATCTATTGAAATGCTCATATAAGTCGGCCTACATCTAAACTGCAAATAGACGGAAATTACATTTACTGTCAACGAAGCAAAGAATCATTTTTCATTAACCTAGCTGCCTACACACGTTTCCCAACTTAAAAAGGGTCAGACTTAGGGGGGTACTAGTTCCGACAGCAGAGTAGACTCCTGTCACGTAAAAGACAAGCTTTGAATGCCTGCAATAAACTATATCCTCTTATGACAATCTGGTATCTACAATTCAACAATCTTCAGAGCGAGCTGTGTAGAGAGGATCCTGTTATATGGATCTGAGACCTGGAGAAAGAGTTACATGATAGAATGAAATAACACTTGCACCAGGCCTCGTTTTGAAGTATAAAAACATTATGGCATGAGCATAAGACCAAAGCACAGATACATGGCGATATCCCTCCAATCTCATGCTCCGTATAGCCCATCAGCTTCGATCGAGCAGACGATTTGCTGTTCACGCCATGCAATTGTGCGAATGATCAAGTAGTCTCGGAAGCCCCCTTAACTGACGTGGTTGCTCGAAATCCAGCAGATTCATCTGACATCCCAAACGTAATGACAGACAGGGACATTTAGCGCTACATAGTGAACATCATTCCGACTACGGCGCTTTGATTTTAATACATTAGCAAACACATATTTTTTGTAAGCATAACCATGCAAAATTGATACAACTGTAACAATAACTAAAGAGTTTAATGAAAGAAGAGTTAATATGCTGTAAAAATGCTGTAATAATAACAAAATATAACAAAAATGGCGCATAGTTTTATGCAAATTAGCATTCTTGCAAGCTTCTTTTTTCTAGTTATGTAATGTTGTTCGGGAGGTTTGTACAGCAAGATCCAGCAAAACTTCTGTTTCAATATTGTCCAGGGCATACTGTAGATTGAGTGTACTATAAGACAACAACAGTAGAGTTAGAACGAAGAGAAAAAAAATCCATCCATAACTTCCGGGAAGAAAAGTATAGTTTTAAGCAGGCACCCTAACCAAGAGTTGACAAAGTCTCGTTAATAGAAAAGAACCACGAAAATTAGGGCAAATCTCAACATCTTTGTTGAGGAACGTGACGATAACTGGTTAAGGTTCTTTACCTTTGATGTAAAGGTTCTGGTTTCAGATCTCGTAGGACCACGAAGAAATAATTAATCGCTCTCCCTCCCAATCTGAATTACCTTGGGCGGATGAATCACAAATACCTCTCTCAATCAAGCTCTATCCTACAGGTCCGACAAGGACGGTCCTGTAAACCCCGGCGTACTATCTATGTCGCGCGCATCCCCTTTATTAAGGTGGCTGTGAAGTCAGGACTTTAGTCAAATGGCCAGTTATTTAGTTTTTTCCTGTTTAACGCACGGCATACATATTTTCTTTCTATATATTTTAACAGAATCTATATATATTATTTTTTTTTTTCCTCATATGTTGTTCATTTTAACTTTTACTATGTTACGCATCTTGTTTACCAAGAACAATCACATGGGGTGAACTGCAAAAGGGCGGTAATTTCGCGTATTACGCAAACTCGCCTGTGCTCTTCGGCGCGCGCGATGTAATGAGCGCATCAGAAACTCCTTGATGCATCGATTCGATATGACGTCACACCCATGGTACCTTATAAGGGAGCGCAACACAATGAATCTCCCTGATTTCTATTTATAACCCTATATAGCAAACGCCAGCTCACAAGCCGTAACCATCTTATGTCCCCCAGTGCGTACTTATTTCCATAGCGTGGTGTACCCATTTATTCATATAATTCAGCATTTGCATAGAACGATGTACTGTTTCCAGGCCAACAGGTTTACGACGCATGCGAGTACGCGTGCCGCGTTTCGAATGATACCGTACTGAATATTTATAATTTTCAACACACGGTTACGGTTGGCCGCCTATTCTTCACACGGGCGTACGCTATCTAGTGTTTATAACTAGAAAATCTTTGTGAATCTCCCATAGGAATACAAGCATTTTTGTATCGGTTTCCGTTTACCCTACACTGTGAGTAATACCCTCCGCGTATTACGCGAGTGGTAATTACTTCACAATTTGCAATAGCTTGCCTAGTTCGGCGGTGCCACCGTTTCAGGACGATGACCGTGACTCTGTTTTTAGTATACTCTAAACATGTTGAGCAGTTAAAATGCTCACATGCCCGTTCACTGGTGGTCGGGTACAACGGTCGCCCCTCCCCCACCCCATTCCACCAAATTGGGGACAATCCACCTTTTTGCTGAATATTTTTGATAAAAGGTCCGACAGAGAAAATTTTGACAAGAAAGTTAACTTTTGGTGTTTAATCTATAAAGTCATAATTGACTATTTGTTTTCCCATAAATCGACGTTCGTCAAAGTGGTGGCCTATAGGCTTATTCTACATTATTTTTGACTAGGAAACGATAACTTTTGTAAGATTTGGTTTGTTTTGCTTATAAATTAAAACACCGGCTTTTAAGAAGGATATCTTATCTTTAAAGAACGAACCATCTTCAACCTTGTTTATAGAAACATGTGCAATGACTGTTATTACAAAAACATGTTGCAATGTTTACAGTTTGTGTTTAAAGAAGGCTCATCTTCACCCTTGTTTACAAAATTGAGTTTCGTATTCTCTCGTTGTATCCTTAAGACCGATTCATCTACATAACACTTAGTAATTTTATTGAAGCCACTATCACAGCGATTTCTTCTGCAAAATGTAATCAATCGCCGGCCCCTTTGTGTTGTCATCCAATCTATTTTTTAACACGTGTATTGGAAATTGTTCAGGTAAAGACCTCTGCAAGTGGCTAGCGTAATATGCTCTATTGTCAAGAAATGAGGATTTTTAGATGCTTTGTTCTACTAAAATTGGATTCGACTTTTTTAAGGTCCAGAAAAAGTCGAAAATGGCATCTTTAGACCGCTTTAGAATGCCTTAGTGTCTGTTTTTCACAAAGAAAAGTATATAAGTTTTTATATAACCTAACCTAGAAATTTTAGAGACAAATGAGCAATAATTTTGGAAAAAGTGCTTGTGGCTTTAATTCTGGTTGACTGGAAAGGACTCCTTCCTTTGAAGAATGAACTCCAAATGCGACAAACACACTTAAATGGTTGCATGGTACGTGCCAATTTGTAAAGCCACGTACGTTTGTTGTAATATGGGAAATGTAAAACATCTAGCCTAAATTGCTGGAAAGGATCATTTGAGTTTGTGGTTGTTTTGGCTGATTTATCATAAGCTCTTCGGGAAAGTTTACAGTAAATTTGACAGACTCTAGTCCGTCATGGTTTAGAAACATGTTCAAATGCGATAGGGAATGTTTTACAAATATTTTCATTGGGGAAAACTGGTCATTCGACCGGAATTAGTCATTTCGCAGCCCGCAGGGTTTTCGGGTTTTGTTTTATTTTAAAGTTTTGCGCTGTCGCAGCTGCATGAGAAAAAACAACAACGCACACGGACACAGAGAGGAACAATATGCGAAGCGAAGTGTGCGCTATATGCCGTACAAATCAGTTCAGTCGGGCGCACTCACAAGCGTTGGCAAAATTTTGTTGCTAACCTCGACCAACTTCAATACGCGCACGGAAGATCTCGGTCTCTATCTTAATTTTGTCTATGAATTTACCACCCCGCAGCACTCATATCTAGGAATGACCACCCGTGCACATCCGCGGCCGTATCTGGGGTTGCGATGAAACCTGATTTTGTTTCTCATGTTATGCAATGTTGACATCATTTTCTATCGTCCATGTGGATATCATGCGATTTGTAGCTCTCGTTATGAAGAAATGACCAGTAGAATCTTGTCTAAGCCTGGCACTTTTTTAGCCGACTTGCGTTATAAAAACGTGGATGAATTAGTGGTGCGCCCCCTTGTATGCAATTGTAAAATGGTTGCCCACGTGAGTTGCTCTTGCAAACAGAATGGGATTTAAATTTCACGATTTGAGCCTCATAAATTGTTGAATTTTGATCATAAGTATCCAGATGAAGCAATTTGACCTGGTGCAGAAGCAGTGTGAAGAATAAGAGATGAAACGCTTGTGGTTTGGAATAAGGCTATATTTTGTAGCGAAATGGGACAATATTTGGACAAAATGACGATTTTTTTCTGTTCACTTGCGGCGATAATTCGTGATTTTCGGTTCCGAGTTACTCGAAATCCATATCAGCAACAGGTAAGAAATGAAATGCATCGTATAGAGCATATCAAAATCTAGGGTCGGTATTTTTTAGTTTTTCATTTTATGTCAACCTTTGAACAATCTTGGCGTTGTTCCAAATTGAAACACACGGTTTTTGGCTTTTTTGGCAAATAATTGGATAAATAGTGCAGAATTTGAAAAAAGGGGAAATACCGACCCTAGAACTATGACTCTGGAATACAAAAACGAACAAGGCACATTTTTATAACATTTCTATATTTTTTTATAGGGAACCAAAAAAATGAGTGAAAATCTCCATTTTTGTGGGCCGCCAGCTTAGCAATCCGTTGTGCGTGTGTATGTGTGGATGTGTGTGTGGATGTGTGTGTGTCACAAATTGTTAAGTTTTTTTGACCTCAATTGAAAAGTTTAACTTCAATTGGAACCAAACTTCTGTCATAGGTGCACAATGGGATCCCTCATATGTTGATGAGGTCAAAGGTCATGTTGAAAGGTCAAAGGTCATGTGAGGTCAAGTTGAAAAATGGGCTTAAAATGTAAAATTGATCTAAATTGAAAACTTGAAGTTCAATTGGAACCAAACTTTTGTCATAGGTGCACCATGCGATTCCTCATATGTTGATGAGATCAAAGGTCACGTGCCAGGGTCAAAGGTCATGGGGCGGCCCACAGCTTATATTCTTTGAATATAGCGAGCGCGAAAGCCGAGAACCGCGAAATTCTAGTTTATGATTGTCTCAAAAAATACGTATTTTGGGGGAAAATATTATATTTGGATTCCTTGAGTCATTTCCTTCTCAAATATGTATACTTTTATATATGTTGGAACAACAATTAAGAAGATTCAAAAATACGTATTTTTGAGGAAAAAATATTGTAGGTTGGAGTCCTTGAGTCATTTCCTTATCAAATAATATGTTATACTTTTATATATGTTGGAACAACAATTAAGAAGATACGGTAAAAAAAAAACAGTTCCTTTGAATCCCTGACTTCAGCCACACCGTAATTACAGCTTTAATTTGGTAAGCCTCAGAAAGACTGCCAAAAGGAAAAGTGTTAGATGAAAATACTACTCAGCCATGTAGCAACACCATTCCAAAAGGGACCAGACTTTCTGGTGAAATGGAAGGACCCCACAACTATGAGCCTTATGATCAAATGTGGATATCGGTGATAAACAAATTCGATCTGATGTGGTCCAAACTGAAGTCATTACATATCAACAGCCATTACTCACATGGTGAGTCGAAGCCTGTGTAGGCATGCGTTCAGAGAAGAGCTCTCAAAATATTTATTCCAAGTATTCAACATTTTAACTTAATACTGTGGTCTGTGCCCCACTTCCGCTCTTATCTGTCATACAAAGAAGTAGATATTTAAACTATATGTGTCCTCGGAGCAGATCACTATTGCTTGGTCGTCCTTTCTAGCAGCCATGTATATGTGCATCATAGAAAAGGCGTCCATCTGTTTCTTCCTGATGACCATTCAGGTCTGGTATAACCTTAATTCCCTGTGAGGTGTCTTTGTAGCATCTTGAAAGGAATGTCACACAAAGAGTCTTTTCTTTAACGGGTTTGGGTCATATAATCTTTCCCGCCATAATTTTCCTTTCAAAACTTCGCATTAAAATACGTTTTAATGCTATGATCGAAAAATTCAAGAAAATCGGGGGTCACACGATGTCACTTTGAGATAAAATCACTTAGAAAATACACACTTTTTCACCAAAATTAATACATAGTCTATGGAAAAAATTCATTTTTTCAGGGACATTTTTGGCTATAGCCGATAAAAGTAAGCAAATTTTAATTTTTATATAGTGCGCACCAGTCAGCTTTCTAAATAAACAAACAAATCATGGGGTCACCGAGTACCTGTTGAGGATATTCATGCGAAAAATCCGTATTTTTTCTTTAAAAACTGAACCCTTGCGACATCTCTGTGCGTACAGCTCCGACAAAAACGGAGAATAATACTGCAAGTGTTGAGCGGTGTCTATGAGTATTGCGTGACCAGCGAGTATTGTAGCCCTCCTGCTCGATTAGCATCTTATAACACACCTTCGCTTTCACCTTTTTATCTTTTGTTCTGAATCGAGTTTGTTGTTATCATGCTTTTTGTTACCATCCTATTCTGCCATGTTTCGTGGACAGGAGAGGCGGCATCACTCCCCGGTGAGACCTATAATCCCCATATATGCGGTTTTGACAGACCTTTTGTCTCTTCTTTTTATAAAGACGGACATGGCAATGAGATTCGTCACATGAACCCTCCGAATTTAACAGGAATATTTCGATAAAATACCTATATGAAAGGCAAACTATTCCCCCGAAACCCAAATTTCGGAACATTGGGTAAAGCTAAAGCTTTTCTCTACTTTGAATCCTCATAAAGTAGCGCTACGAAGTATCAAAATAATAATAACAAAAATGCTATAGGCACATTTTGCGCAGTTTAAGCATAGTTAGGTCTAGTATCAGGCTTGACTCGCATATCCTATTACGCATTGAACATTATTTTTCAAAACAGTACCCAGAAATTGTACTATGTTTTGGAGGAAATGGGGACTAACAATCACGAAATGTGAAATTTGGGTAATTTACTTGCTGGGATACAGGGGACAGACCAACAAGTCTGTTCGAGAACAAATGTGCGGAACAAAGTCTAATGGGGAGGGACCATTTCCTTCCCCATTCCTCACTGCCTCTAGGATGCCAGGGAGAAATAC
Source organism: Ophioderma brevispina (assembly GCA_023653785.1). Classification (NCBI taxonomy): domain Eukaryota; kingdom Metazoa; phylum Echinodermata; class Ophiuroidea; order Amphilepidida; family Ophiodermatidae; genus Ophioderma; species Ophioderma brevispina. Next base: position 20,040 of record JAMKCH010015531.1, read on the forward strand.
AATGAAGAAACCAGTGATGAACAAAGGACAAGAAAGAAAGGGCATGGTTCATGTTCCAAGGTCCCATGCGCTGCATCCACCCTACTCGCCAGTGCTCGATGCGAAAGATGTGTTTAATTTTGCGTAAAAACTCATGCTACGCGGGATGTGCGCTCTTGTTTTTGTTAAGCGGCGGGCAATCGACGCTCAGGTTGCGGAAGACATTTTCGGAAGATATTGAGGCTTGGAAAACGAGCCAACATTTGATATAAAGGACCCCCAAACTAACTCCTTAAAGCCTGTATTGGGTGTTCTCCATTCCTTTACTATGAAGGAAATTGGGCAGTTTTGTTACTGATTCTTGTAAAGAAACTCCTCCCCCTGACCAGATAAAATTATGGTTCCAAAACGTTTGTCCTATACCCTGCAACGTAATCCTTCATATAAGAATGCACAACTTATACCATACCAATGGCGCCCTTTTCATACAGAAGGTTTAAATTTACAAGCACATCAGCAAATTTTAGTTGTTTTTCTTGTTTTCTTCGACCAATGTGCACAACTATTAAATCATTTCATACTTTTAAAATTTTTTGTACATTTCCAGAAAACAATCAGTCACAGTTCGTTCATAAATTTGTATATAACGACTGCTGAATGAATCTGGTAAAAACTCAAAAGGAAAGCACCAAAATGATAATGCCCATTTTTGTAAAATCACCAAAAACGTTAGGTAAAGATGGGTAACCATTATGAGAATTCGTAGATGGCCAATGTTGACTCAGACACCCAAAAGCCCATTCTGCTAAGTTAATTGAAGCCATATATACTAATGCATGTTTATGAAATTTGAATATATGTATACCAGATTTCTGAAAGCTTCCCAGTGCTAGCAAATAATATGTTTGCGCCCAAGCTTCAAATAAGCAAAGAATTGCAAAAACTAAACGAAATGCTGTTTCGATATCTGAAAGATTAACAAGTTCGTGTGAATAACTCAGAGCAGCAAGCGCAGTAAAAAACCGTAAGAAATGGTAGACATAATTGGAGATGTTTACAAAAATAAGGACATGGTCGCTATTTGAAAATGACGACATTGGCAGGCGTATTTTGTGCAGAGTTACGGCTTTCCAGGCTGAAAAGCCAAACGCAAGCAGAGGCAAATGAAGGGCTATTCGAGTACTATCCCAAATGTATACTTGAATGTCGCTTGTTTTCAAGGCAGTCTTATTTCCAAACTGACCGCTAAAGTTTACATACAGAGCAACGTAGCTAAAAGATGATATTAGCGATAAAGCAATCAAAAGTCTACTAGTAATTTTGTATCGTGAGTTCCGCGTACTTTGAGTTCTACTTCCATGAGATTCATCAGGTAAAGAAACCATGTCATTGTTATTATTAGAGTAGGCACGGGGCTCTTGCGCCGCATTCGTCAACGTGTTGTGTGCGTTGTCCATTGAATTCCACAGATTCAGTAAAATGCCTAAGCAAATAGTTAAGAATTCCATAAGAAATGGTTCTAGAAAGGCTATAATGTTTTCTACAATTTCCTGAAAGTTCCCCTTTGAAACGGAAGTATTCTGGTGTAATGTAGATCTATTAGCTCCATCTTCAATAAAAACATAAATTGGTGTTAAGGTAAATACAAACCAAATCCACAATTCCCCACCAATCATCAAAGCAATTGAGAAATGGAAAATGGTACAACTTTGTAAACGGACACCTTTGTACATTCCAAAAAATACCATTTGAACAATCAGAGACACTATGTATAATACACTTGTCGTAATAGAGAAAATGTCACGAACCTCGTGAGATGTACTGATATGGTTACCTATGTTTAGGAAGAGTTCACAAATGAAGTACATAAGACCGCCTATACCAAATATAATTACTGAAAAAGGAAAAGGTTTTCGATAAGAACGCAAAGATTCAGCGGAACAGGTAAGTACTCGATTGGAATCCTCGTTCAGCGAAGGTTGTTGTGGAGGAAGATCGGAGCCACAGGTAAAATTCCCGTTATCCCTTTCACATGCAGTTACTTTGATATGTCCCTTTGCTTTCCAGTAATTCATTTTGAATACACCCAATGCCCAAATCACCGTTAAAATGAGAACATAGGCGTTAGTGACACCGTGAACAATATCATATATATGATAAAGGAACGCTTGAGTGGGATTCGTGCTTGATACTAAGATCGGGAGGAGAGACAGTGCTACACCACAACCTCCAAGCAGAAATACCATCATCAAAGAAGAATTATAGCTTCCTGGACTACCATTTGAATCAGTACGATGTTGGTCATTGGCATCGCTATCAGGTTGACTTTGCGAGGTTGTACCGGCAGACGGTACCAACAGAGTTGTGGAGTCATCATTTATCTGTGAAGATACAAACATTTGCCAACATTTAATATGATTTGTGCTTTTTACACTGGGTTAGCGTTGATTTCTCAATGTCGTTACTACAAAAACTATCCGATAGAATAAGAAAAGACCTGTTTGTATACTACTAGAAAAATGTAGTGAAGTTTTAAAACTTAGTGAATTGATCATGTGCATTGTTGATCCTTACTAATTGTTTCTAGCTTTTCAGTATATGTGTCTTAAAGTCACCTGAAACGATGAATTCGCTCTCTAAACATGCTAAGAATGGAAAGGCTTCACTTCAACTGCTTATCTCTGTATAGTTGAAAACTCTTTACCATTTTCAATATTCCCATGAATAAAAGTATTGGTAAAATAGAAATTAAAGCATAACTACTCACTGTATTAGAACGCTCCAAGTCTTCCCTATCAATTGTTGCCATATCACCCATTGCAATGTAAATTGAACGTTCTCAACAGTATTTTGAAGTGTTTTGGCAACAGAGAATTGGTGTTGAATTTTCCTTCGACAACGTATCTGATAGAAGTAATGTGAGAACAGTTACTCTTTAATAACTTGTTAATAGTTGTTTAGTGGTGTGTTTTAGTTCGTATACTATTAACTTTCAAATAGTTCTTTTGAAATTAAACATAATTATGTACATATTTATCATGTAAGCACGTGAGTGTGTTTGTTGTAACCATTAAATTGTTAAATTATTACTTAGTGTTCACCTCCCTATACTTTAATGTGTGATTGTTTGAACATGAAGTGATGTGTAGTGCTGTTCCGATTTATGTCTATTGTGTTCTCTACTTGATATAAGAGCCTGGCACTTGCATATACACCCCACCAAGTACCGTGGGAAACAAACTTGCGGTTTTGATGGTAGAAGCAATAATGCGCATTGCAAAGCCTTATTCAATACTGTGCTAATATTGATGGTTAACCATAAATTCGGTGGTTTTTTGTTTATATCTTGGTAATGAAATGGATTTGAGGGCTCAAATTTCAGGACGGCAATGAGAAAAATACGGCTTTTCATCTGATATCAAAATCGATACTACTTCCGGGTATATCAGCCATAGACGATCGGAACAAGCATCTTTAAGAAGCGGACGAAACGACACAAAACAGTCTCAGTGCACCTATTGGATTACACGCTTTATTCGGTCATGTGTAAAATGTATGATGGTTCCGTGCGTTGCGCAAAAGCAGTAAGCCGTGAAGTATAATCTTGTTTTATTGAAATCACCATAGAAAATCAAAAAAATATTGTGGTTAGGGTAATCTATAGGTCACATACATCCATTGATCATTTCATGGAGGAAATAAGCCCAATTATAAATATTATTATGAATAAAAATAAGTTATTGTACATTATGGGAGATTTTAACATTGACCTATTAAAAGAGGAAGTTCACAGACCAACTCATGACTATCTAAATATGATTCTGTCATATTCGCTCTTACCAACCATTACAAAACCAACTAGAATTACTGAGCACAGTGCCACATTAATTGATAACATTTTAACCAATAATTATTATTTTTCTTCTGAAATTGTGGTAACAGATTTAACTGATCATTTTCCAACTATTATCACGACTAGCACAAGTGTAAGAAAACAAAATGCAGGCTCTGTTAGTCAACCATATCGACGAAATTTTACAGAGAGTAATATTAATCATTTGAAAGAAAAACTAACAAGTATGAATTGGACTGAGATACTACACGGTGACGATGTCGATGATGATTATAAGCGTTTTATTGGTACACTGAACGACTGTATTGATCATTGTATCCCACTAAGGAAATGTACTAACAATATAAAAAGAGACCCAATATGTCCATGGATAACACAAGGATTACTCAAAAGTATAATGAAAAGAAATTGTATAGAACATATAAACGGTCTACTACAGAAGAAAATCTAAATAAATACAAATTATATAGAAATAAATTACATAATCTGATTCGAAAGGCAAAACGGCATTATTACGATGAAAATTTCAAGAAGTTTAAATCCAATATGAAACACACTTGGAAAACCATAAACAATATTTTGGGTCGTTTTAAGCAGAGTCGTATTCAAGATAAATTTAGAAATGATG